>VSMD01014221.1:0-26455 GCA_008750895.1 Mirza zaza
CATCCTAGGGAAAGTGTGGTCCACGCTCTCCTGCAAACAACTGCAGTGACCGTGACTGACCTGGTTTCTGAGCAGCTCTCCGAGGCTCGAGTGACCAACTAAACCTCAGGACCCACTCAATTCTGCAAGCTGCTTCTTTATCCACCCTCTGGTTTGTTTCCCAGCTGGAGCCCCACGTACTTACTGGTAGCGGTTGGCATCACGTCTCCCCGCCTTTGTCTTCCTCTCCTGCCATCAGCAGGTTCCAGCGTGACTGCCCCGCCAGCGGCAGCAGCAGGACTGGGTCTGGGAGGCTCAGTGCCGCAGTCAGTGGCTCCCCCTACCCGGAGGTTTTTTTCTTTTTAAAGAGATAGGACTACCGTCAACCCTAAGTGTCAGGAATGCTGCAAATGCAGCAGGGATGCTCATTGTGGTGGGGAAAACTGACAGTCAGTGCATTCTTTATTCTCTTCACTTGCAAAGATGAATTTTCAAGGAGGAGGGTATGGCTAACAGAAGACCGGCTCTGTTAAACACTGGCTGTGTCACCTTAGACGAGTCACACGTGGGTCTCATGTATCTCCTGGGAAATAGAGTTGAGACCAGGCAATGTCCAGGCTGGAAATCCTGTCATTTACTAAAAATAAAAACAAATCAGCAACATACTCGCAGATATAATACAACACCACGGCGTGTTTGCATTGCATGGTTTAGCTCACAAATTGCTTTTTGTGTGTTATTTGGATTTGGGTATGAGGTTCTGAAGGTCAAAAAAAAAAAGGCATTCACAGGAAGTGCTTTCGTGGACTGGGAAATGCTATATATGCTGTAAATTGTTCTAAAGCTTTAATTGCCAGTGCCAATTTACTAATAAAAAATATTGCAACAATAAATCAAAGAGAGCTCTATTTTCTTGCCTCCCACAATGAGGGATGTGAAATAGCACCAGTGTTTATTCTGTGCACTGCTTTCCTGCCACGGCCCTGCGTGCTCCTCATGGCACTCTCCCAGCAGAACTGCCGACTTGAGCCATACGATCTGGAATTTAGACTTACCTGGAACTCATGGAGCTTGGAAACTCCCCATTGCTTCACCCCTGCGGAAAATACCTAACTCAGGTCAACTAACTCCAGACCTGAAAAGGCTCACATTATCTCTCCTGGGGAAAGACCAGCACAGGCCTGAAATGCCCATATCGACTTGGGAAGGAGAGTCCCTGCCTCCTCCACCTGGCCCGACACAGGGCTGCCACGGAAGACGCCAAATTGAATGGCGTTCCCTTTACATCCTAGACTCACAGATTCGTATAACTTCCTGAGAGACAGTAGGGAAACGTCCTGTTCTAACAAAATTACCACACAACAACAAATGAAGCACGTTTCTTTCGGGGAGAAATGGTGTCTTGAGGGGGCTTTTTCACTGGATTCTCACAGAGCACTGTGTGGACCACCTGTCTGGCCGTTGGTGGCATGCGCCTGCAGAGGTGAGCCTGCCCCCTCCAAGGCCACCTCAGGTCTAATGGTGGCATTTCAGTTGTCACCAAGTTAATTAAGCACACAACTGCTGTGTTCCTGGCACTTGGGCACAGGGTCTCGCTCACCCAGCAGGGTCTTCTACTCCTGACTTTATTAGAGCCCCATACAGGGGAGAAGTTATCGATTCTAAGTGGGTTCAATTCCCCACTCCCCCACCTTCCAAGGAACGTGGGCACCAAGGAAGATCATTTGGTTTTGCTCAGTGCAGGGATGTGGGAGGCACAAAGCGGAAACCCCGAGAAGAGCTAGCTCAAGAAGAGCTAGCTCGGGCTGCATGGGAGGGCTGGCCCAGCTAGGAACCCTGCAGGATCCTAGAGGGACATGCAGGAGAGGGAACTCTGCAACTGGGAGTGGTGTGAGGGACAAGGAGAGGGGAGGGAAGAGCTGAAGTGTTGCTATGACCAGGGAAACTTCTTGGAAAGAGATGTAGAAAGTAAATTTTTAGGAAGTCGCGCTGTGGACTATGCAATGTAATTCCGGCTTCAGTACCCTCATCGTGAAGAAAAGCTTTAGTAGTAATACATAATTCCTATTCCTCCTTGCACATTTGAAGCCGGGCTTGGGATCCTTCTGAACGTGGCGCAGGGCTGAGCATAGTTGGACTTCAAAGGGACCGTTTGCAGGGGCGACTAAGCAGCTCTGCACTCTGGGCCAGAGAGCTCCTGCCTGCAGAATGCCCTGCGGTGTGGCCGTGTCCTCTGACCTCTCTTTCCGGTGTTGCCACCACCGAAAGGCAAACGCACACTCTCCGCCCCATGCCTAGACCACTCCAGTTGCTCCTTTCCTGTCTTAAACTCACACATCACATCCCCAGTGGCTTGTCACATGGCTCCCTGCTTCCCTGCCCCGCATGCAGGTAGGGGGCGTGGCTCCGGCGGCCAGCCACGCCCACACAGGTGCAGCCAGTTACCCCAGTCCCCAGACTTGCACAGTCACTCATTTGGTGATGCTTTTTGCAAATTAAATGACACCTAGACTTTTTTTGTCTTAAATAACAGTTGTTGTTTTATGCTGATTCCAAAGGCAATGTGTGTGTGTATTTCAGGAAACACGAGAAATATAGCCCATAGTCCACTACCCTAAATAACTACTCTTCATCTTTGGGATTTGTATATGGAGAGAAAGAGAGAGAGAAAATATATTGAACATACAGTTTTATATTCGTTTTTCCCATTTAACATTATACTAAAACTGCTATCCTCTTTCATTCTTTCAGAACACAGTTTCTGATACCTGCATGGTACTCCTTATAGTTACAGCATAATTTATTCAAGCAATTTCTTGTTTGGGGGCTTTTAGGCTGATATATGTTGTTTTCAGAAAGGTTAGACCATTTTGCCTACATACTCACACTGCATAAATGTGCCCAGTGAAATATTGTTTACTCAGAAATAGTGTCACAATGTAGAGCTTAAAGTGTAAACACCCTCATGAGCACTGCCTATGACATGCCTTGTTACTGTCACAGTAAATTGCACGTGTTTGCACTTGGCTTTGTACACATTCAGAAGGTGGTTTCATGTGCACCACAAGCCTTTCACCCTGCCACTGTCCGGATGCCATGTCACTCTCAATAAACTGTATGAGCTCAATTACACTCGTGGTGCCATTTATAGTACTAGAATGCTGTTGTCAAAAGATTTAGACTTTGTCCTAAAAATATTAAGAAGGCAAAGGTGTCTGAATAACCAGTGAGTCACAAATCTTCCACGTTCTGGATAAGAATGGACAGTATACCCAGCTCAGAGGTCAATCTGTCTATGATGGCTAATTTTATGTGTCACCTTAACTGGGCTAAGGGATACCCAGATACCCAAAGCATTATTTCTGGGTGTGTCTGTGAGGGTGTTTCCCAAAGAGATTAGCATTTGAATCAGCAGACTGAAGAAAGAAGATCTGCCCTCACCACTGTGAGCAGGCATCATCTAATCTGTTGAGGGCCCAGATGGAACAAAAACTCAGAGGAAGAACAAATTCTCTCCCTTCCTCTCCTTGAGCTGGGACACCCACCTTCTCCTGCTCTTGGACATCAGAGTTGTTGATTTCCAGACATTCAGACTCCAGGACTTACATGAGCACCCCACCCCCCACCCTCCACCCCCACTCCAGTTCTCAAGCCTTTGGCCATGTGCTGGGACTTACACCATCAGCACCCCTGGTTCTCAGGCCTTCACACTCGGACTGAATTACACCACCAGCTTTCCTCGTTCTCCAGCTTGTAGATGGCAGATCGTGGGACCTCTCAGCCTCCATAATCACATGAGCCAATTCCCATGACAAATCCCCTCTTATGTCTCTCTATATATCTATTCTATTGATTCTACTGATATTTTCCTGGAGAACCCAAACTAATACAATGTCCTCACCTCACCTTAAGCTGGTCCTAGAACATGATGTGAGAAAGTATTACCTGGTGCCACTGTTGCCCAGACCCACAAAGTTTCTGCTAGGAGACAAGTCTGTGCCACCAGAGCTTTCAAAGAGCTGGCTCCACAAACACGCTAGCTCCTTCTCCCGGATCACCCCCAGTCAGCAGGGGGCTGATTTTCCTTTCTAGCCATGTCATGTGGCCTGGAGAACACATGGCTTTTTGGGTTTCTTCCACGAACTTGCATGAGAGCTGGATTTTATCAACTCAGGAAAGGCGTTAGCTCAACCTGAGTGACATCAACTCAATCTCAGCATCTATATGTAATTCTGGAGTCTTAGTTTTAATATCTGTGCCATGGGTTCTTCTATTATTAACTCACCTGCACATCCTGCAGTAGCATCATTCACAGTAACTCCCGGGATGCTGAGCAGGGCAGGTGGGATCCAATCCCTACAAACCACTAACGGTCTGGGCAAGGCGCTCAGAATTTTTGACCCTTGGATTCTTCATCTGTAAAATGGAAATATGAGCATACCTTGTTTTATTGCAGTTCCCTTCATTGCACTTCAAGATGCTACCTTTTTGCAAATTGAAGGTTTGTGACAACTTTGACTTGAGTAAAAGGAGCTGTCTGTATAAAGCTAAAATCATGTTCCTTTTGTCCCTGTTCCACAACATAAGCACATTACATGCAGAATGGCAGATTTTGTGTACCTTAATTACAACACACCCAATTCTGCCACACAATGCAGTGTAGGCAAAATTACAATCGATTTTTAAGGCGATCTTGAAGCCACTCCAGTCACCTAAAAAATAGTGCACATCTATTTGCCGGATCATCCGCTCACTAGAAAAGAAATGTCATTATCGATAACCCAAATCTTCCTAAGGACACAAAACAAAACAGGATTTATACAACTAGGAGTTGTTTCAGATCAGCCTCCCAGCTCCTGCATTTAAAAAAAAAAAAAAAAAGACTTGAAAGATAGCACATTTTAATTGTATAATAATCCACTAAAATCCCACCACTCAGAAAAACACCGTCAGCAATTTTAGTGGGTATTTGTTATCCTGGGTCATTTCCTAGGCACAAATGTGCAATTAACAACTATTTTTTCATTTATTATGTGCTCTCTATATACCAGGCCCTATTCCATGTGCTACAAACAGCAGCAAACAGGCAAGGGCCCTGCCTTGTGGAGCTGACATTCTAGTGGAGAGAGACCAACCATAAACAAATACACACACGCGCCAACTGGTACGAAGAGTGTTACCAAAAAATTAAGCAAAGTAAGAAGAGAGTGATAGCCTTGGGGAGGTGCCGTGCTAGACAGAGAATGAGCTCAATCAGAAATTATTTACTGGACATTTGCAAGGCTTATACAATATATAATTTTCAGGCTTAGAGCCAGAGTCACAACTATTAAAGTAAGTTAATGCGATTAAAGCCAGCAACAATCAAAGGAAGATCAAATGCAAAGACGGCCACTCAACAGTTTCACATGTTTTTCCTATTGTCTTCCTTTCTCACTCAAAATGTTGAAGTTTAATTACAGGAATAACATGTAATTGCATTATTCTTCTAAATGATTTGGACACATCGACTAAAACAAACATCTCCCATTTATCATCTCAGAGTAAGTGACCATTCTCATCAAGCACGTCTCCTTCTAGGGTAAATCTAAGCCTTTTCAATAATGCATGTTCATAAAAACATAGCAACATATATTGAATCATCAGAAGAACATAAATTATAGTTTATTTTCTGCAACTTTCTTTTTTCAGTTCATGATCTGTCAGTAAATATTCTCATGTTACTATCTGAGCACCTTATTTTTTCTAACTGTTGCATAGCATTCCAGAATTAGGACACGTGCATGTATTTAACACTTCCTTCCTTATAGCTATTAAGGTGGTGATTTCCAATTTGCATTACTTAAAATAAGACTGCAGTTAACATCCATGTACTTACCTCCTTATGTCCATGTGACTATTTTCCTACGGCAGGTAACATGGAGTGGAATTATTGGACCAGAAGATTTTAAATTTAAAATTCCACCAAAAGTGTATTCTTTGTAAACTTAGAACCCACAATATAGCTACTGTGTAAGACTACATTTTTGTCCCACATAACAAAACACTAGAGATTTTTCTAGGTATTTAAGTGTCCTTTTAGAAAACAATTACTCATGGGGACATAATTTTCCATCTCATTAGTAACATTATAACATTTTTAACTATTTCCTTACTGTTGGATATTTGAGATATATTCAACTTGCAACTGTAAATCCTTGTACATACATGGGCTGATTTCCTCGTGCTATATTCCTTGAAGTTAATACTGGACCAGAGAGAATGAACATGTTTGAGGCATTTTATGCCTGAGTTGCCAAATTGCCCTGGAGAAAGGCTTTACCAGTTGACATTCCCACCAGCAGGGAGTGAGAATCACCACATTCATTTGCAGATGAGTGTTTCAGGGTGTTCCTGGGGGTGGGGGGGTTCCCAGTGTGAGGAAATCATGAAGGACTTTACAAAGTTTCACCTACAGAACAGGTCCTGCCCTGAGATGTGCTCAACATGGTAATATGGCAGACTGGTTACAAAAATGCACCAACTCTATTCAAACCCCGGCTTCCCTCTTACCACTGTGGGACCTTGAAACACTTACTTGTCTGCATGCTCAGTTTCCTCAAATGTAAAATGTGGATGATACTAATACCCTACAGAGTGATTGATTATGTGGAATAAATGAGCTTATACGCACAGCACCCAATTCAGCTGTCCCGTAAATATTAGCAAGGAGTTATTATATCATTGCTTTTTTTCTATATTTAATGTCAGCAGCAAAAAAAATCCAATATTCATTTATTCAACTTATTTGTTGAATAATTTCCATGAAGCAGATTCTGTGATAAGCAAGGTAGGGAGTAGCACTTTGAGAAGCTGAGGTGGGAGGATTGCCAGGGCCGCCATGTCCCTCAGGAGCTTGCTTGGCCCAGGCCCCTCTCTGGAACGTGACCTGAAGAGCTGTTTTCACTCAGGTCCATGAAGAGAACGAAAAGGATTGGTTGAGAGTGATTAGGCACAAACTATGACGTTATTAAGCAGTTAGCATAAGACAGTAACTTAATATCTCAAGAAAATGTCTCGGTTATGGCCCTTACCAACCTGGCTTGGTGCTGTCTAGTGATCCGCTCCTCGTCTCCCGCCGCCCTGTGCCTGCACCATCTGCATCAGCCTCCTTCACACTGCGCAAGCCTGGGTGCAGGGCTGCTGCCACGCGTGGCCTATGAACCCGGCCGGGCAGCCAGTCTGGCCTCCTACCTAGAACATTCTCCAAGAAGGAGCAAAGCCAGGAAGAAAAAACAAACACATATTCTGTCGGGAGGGAGGCAAACAAGACCGAATAGTGCATGAAGCTGTGGCCACACCTGTTTCTGCCAGACACCAAGGCCAGCAGCCTGAGGGGTTCGTTGGAAAAGCCTGAGGTGCAGGGTGGTGTGGTGTTTCAGAGCCTGCGGCCTTCCCCGCAGCTCTGTGGGATGGCTTTCTCCTCAGGTGTTGGCTTTCTCCTCAGGTGTTGGCCTGGGGTGCTTTAGGGAAGAACCTAAGAACACAGGAACTGCCAATAACGACACGGTTGGAACCTTATTTGGATGTTAGCAATGACTTGATTTTTACCACATGACACTTCAGAAGGAAACCCAGCATAACCAGCTGTGCAGACCCAGCCCACCTGCTCCCCAATGGCTGGCTGCTGTGTGTTCCCTGAGCTCGGTCAGAAACATCAACACACTCATCCAGGGTCACACGGAGCCACCAGCAGAGCCAGAGCTCTGACCGGCTCCTCTTGTCCTTTTAATGACTGTGTTAAATTGTATTAAAGCAGAATCATTGCTGCTCCTCCCTACTGCACCATGTCCTGCCAGGTGCCTCTCCACTCACCTGTCCCTGCAGAGTAAATACACTTGTTACCCCACTGACGTCACGGCTGACTACAACACCTGCATCGGCCGCGTCAGGAGTTTTAAGCACCGTCTTTCTCTCTTTCCCATCTTTCTTTGCTTTCTCTCTTCTCCTTGTGCCACAAGAACAGAATGTTCCAGATGGAAGTTGTCCTCCCAACATGGCGGCCAGCTTCCCCCAGAGCAAACAAACCAGGAGGGAGAACCAGGAGGAAGCTGTGATGCCTTTCATGTCTTACTCGCAGAAGTGATGCCCAATGGCACCTTCCACGACATTCTATCCTTTAGAAGCAAGTCGCCAAATGCAGCCTGCACGCAAATAGAGCAGCTTCACCCCAGGAAGGGAGGTGCGTGAAAGAGTCTGTGGATGCATTTCTAAACCACCACAGGGTGTATGGCCTGAGCAGTCTGGACATGTTTTCATCCTTTTTAACCAGCCAGCATCCGACGATGTGCCTATCTGGGGGGATGCACCCCCGGTGGAGAACACCTGCACCCTTGTTTCTGGCAGCTGGGACACAGACCCATCCCCTAAGAGCAGGGTATTTAAATCTATGCTTTGGATTTTGAACCCTCAAGGACTGTTTCACCCATTTGGGGATAGACGAGGAAGGATCTGTGGCAGTCGTACAAGCAGCTCCGGAGAAAACGGTGCCCAGCACACACTCATCGGCCCTTCCTGTGTGACCCCCTGGGCTCTGCCCGCTGCCCAGCCTTCCTCGGTCCCTGCCTATCTTCCAAGCCTTCCTGACCATGCAGTGAGCTACCCAATATCCTTCCAATAATTTTCTTTTCTGCCTATTTGGCAGAGTCAGTGGATTGATGGGTACAGAGGAATTCAAGGAAGTTTTCCAGGCACAGGCACTGTATCAATTGCTTCAAGAAAACCTACAATAATATTCTACATTATTCTTCAAGGACTTTGAAGTCAGACTTGAACTTAATTTAAATTTATCAACAAGTGAGTTTGATCCTCGAAACAGCCCAGGTATATTTGGAGTATGTCAGCTTACTACTAACAATTCCTCCTGAAATTGCAAGTTTCTCCCCAAAGGGAAAGATAAAAGAAAGGAGGAACAGGAAAACCGAACACACGTAGACACACACTCGACTGTGATGAGGTCTCATGGAAGGGAGTGGGCAGGGGTGGAACAGGAGGTGAGGCCTGTGGGGGCCATGGGAGTAGCATGACCCCCAAAGGCCCACAAGGGACACCTAAAGACTGCAGATCATAATGCGCCGTCGTGCCCTGACATTTGTGAAGTGCACTGTGGCTCGTGGAAGCACAGAGAAAACTTTATAATTAGGAAGAACAGCAGTGAAATTAAAATCACTCAGAGCAGACAACCCTCATTTCTCAAAAATTCTACTCGTAAGGTTAAATGAAAAACTGACATGGGGTTATATTATATATTCTGCATTAATTAACATCAAATAAAACTCAGTTTGGAGGGAGAAAAAATATACTGTGACTTATCTGTATGTGCTTATTTGTATATGCCCGTGCTTCTATATTTTTAAGTCTTCAAAATTGTTTCTGATCTTAAAACTAATGACTCAAGCATTAAAAAAAACCAGAAAAATAATGTTGAGTAGATCACAGATGATCAGATTCCATTCTTTGTACAATTACAGACCCACTAGGAAACAGAAAAAAAAAATGCATGTAATAGGTTGAAGCTGTCAGTATTTCTCAAGATATTGAGTAATGCCAACTATATGAGTCAGGGTTCAACCAGACCCATGGAAGAAATATTAATATATTAAGAGTTTTATTGGAAGGGATTGGCTTGTTCCATCGTGGGCCTGGAGCAGTGAGTCTGAACTCTGTAGATTAGACCAAAACTCTTGGCACAGCTGATCTGCTGACCATGGGTGGACTCTCTTCTTCCTCAAAGAAGCCTCAGTTCTGCTTTTAGGGCCTTGTGCCTATTCAAATCAGGCTATCTAGGGTTGTCTCCCTTACTCAAAATCAACTGAGGAGTCAAATTAATGCCAACTACCACTAACCCCAAGACTTCTGGTTATGTAAGAAGAACACTGAGGTCTCATGAGGGGGAAAAGCCAATTTTTGTGGGTTTTCTGTTATTTACAGAATAAGAAACGTGGCTGGTTAGACAAAAGAAATACCTACCACAATGTCCATCCCACCTGCTTCAGCAGACTGTGATGTGAATTTACAAAGGTAATACATCTATACACAAGATACTAAAATAAGGAATTTTAATATAGTGCCCAGCACAATGACTAGCATATAACAGCTATATGAGAAATATGTGCTTACTTAACTGCATTGAATTACGCCATGACTTGCATTAAACAAAAGGTTTACTTGTGAGTTTTTGTCTTTTCCACACATAAAAGCAAATGAACAAAAGAGTATTTAAAATAAAATATTCATATTTTTTGATTCAGGAAAGCAATGATAAATTTGATTTTTTTCACAACCAAAGAACTATTGTTTGTAAATTCACCATTTTCATCTGAGTATGCATTTCCACTTAATAAAGATTTTTAAAATGGGATTAAGCAAGTTGTAGAGATATTCATAATGCCATGCTAGTCCTTTTAACTTGAAAAATGCAGAAGTTACTTTGAACAGTTCATTCACTGGCCCATTTTGAGTAAACCAGGAGGAAACTGTGGATCCATAAAACTAGAAAAAGTTATGTTAGGCCCCAGGTGAACTTTGAAAGGTCATCAAAGACCATCTCTCCACTTCAAGCCAGCATAAATCCAAGCCATCCATGAGAGATGAGTGTCAGCCTGGCCATCATGCCACCTGTTCCTCATTAATCAGAAATGACATCTGGAGTCCAACTTGTCCTCTCGAATTCTGGAAGGCATTCTGGTGCATAATGACAGCATTTTTCCTTTGATCATGAAAGTGAAATATATTTCTTCAAGTGGGAATAGCACACTATGACTTCAAGTGAACTTGGGAAAATTGCCTCCTATTCTTTTTTATGCTGTTATTAGAATAAACACACTTCAGCTGTTTGTTAAGAATTGTTTGCATTTTACCACTTTAAGGAACTGAACTCCTGCATTTTACCACTTTTAGGAATATTAATGTTAAATCTGGAGGCAGTTATGACAGTGATTCAGCAAAGAGAGTCTTCCTTGATGGAATACTCATCTTCATCACTTAGCTGGGTGACCTTATGTAAGTTAATTACCCTCTCTGTGTCAGAATTCCCTCATCTGACACTGTGTATTAATCATGTTTTTTATTCTCTATATTTTATAATGCTTTGACACCGTGTGGGCCTTGCTGGCCAGGGAGAGACTGCCCTCCCAGGGCTAGCTAATTCCTAGAGACAGCTAAGGACTTGCAGTGTGCATGCCTTTCTGATGCAAACCAACCAGCCCAATATCCCTATCTTAAGTCACCTCCTTTATCTAAGTGTAACACAGCAAGCCAATATGTGCCCTGCCCCAATCACGCTAGGACCATGTACCAGACAACTAGAGACCACCCTCATAGCCCAGAGCATGCTGGAATCATTCGAAGCATACAATCCCAAGTTTGCTCAAGCTTGCCTGTCCTTCCTCACCCATTCCTTCCCACAGAAAGCACAGCAAAGGCTCAGGGCCTGCTTTCTCCTGCCCTCCCTCTGCCTCCTGAGGGACTTCAGCACCTCCCCCTGCAGCCCTGCAAGGCCTGGCATGCCTCCTTCCCTGGAAACTGTCAGTAACAAAACTCCTTTCGACGGCATCGACTTCTCTGTGTTGTCGCTCATTCCCCTTTACAAATGAAATCCCCGGGCCCAGGCGAAACAGGAGGCTATGGATGTTCCACACCTAGACGGGTGTGGGGCTGAAGCAGATTCATGCCTGTGAAGCGCGCACAACAGCCCCTATGGACGCGCGGTTGGCAACTCCCCCCACCCCAGCACGTAGCCCCCACACGTGGGAGGCAGGGTCTGGAATACACCCTCACCACCACTGCTCTGGCCTCGGTCCTTCTGAGTTCTCACCTTGCAACCGACCTCACTCCAACAACGTGGCCTGCCAGCACTTTCCTCCTTAAAATCGTCTTCCTTGTCTCTGATTGGCAGGCGCCTCCTACAAGCCTGTCACTGGTAGACCGTGACAAGAGCACCCACTCCTCCCCAGCGGGCCTCAGCCCGGCCTGTGCCCCCATCTCCTCCTCTGCTCTGCGCTCATGCCCCCAAAGTCCTTAGGTGATTCCATCCTATATGTCTGTCTAGGATGTCAACCAAGGGGTCGGACTATTGCTCTTCATAGTAACGTTTTGAACCTAGTGCTGCAACAGCTACTCTCAGTATCTGTTAGTCCCCCATGAGCCAGGGTTTTGCTCACATTCATTTAAATTTGACTGGCTTTTTTTTTTTTTTTTGAGACAGGGTCTCACTTTGTTGCCCAGGCTAGAGTGAGTGCCGTGGCGTCAGCCTAGCTCACAGCAACCTCAAACTCCTGGGCTCGAGCGATCCTACTGCCTCAGCCTCCTGAGTAGCTGGGACTACAGGCATGCGCCACCATGCCCGGCTAATTTTTCCTATATATATTAGTTGGCCAATTAATTTCTTTCTATTTATAGTAGAGACGGGGTCTCTCTCTTGCTCAGGTTGGTTTTGAACTCCTGAGCTCAAACGATCCGCCCACCTTGGCCTCCCAGAGAGCTAGGATTACAAGCGTGAGCCACCGCACCCGGCCTTGACTGGCTGTAAAAAAAAATTTTTTTACTCCTTAGTACAACTGTTGAACACAGATAAGAAAACCAGCGCGCAGGGAATTTAAACCATTTACCCAAGGTGATGTCACTCCTGAGTGGTAAAGCCAGCCAGACTCCCAGGCCAGGGCTCACGACTGCCTTTCACGCTGCCTGTGTGAGCTGCTGCATCTGAGCTGCTGGTCACTAGCAGTGTCCTTGCTGTGGTCGCTGTTATGCTTCCATATTACTGGCCGACATCACAGACAGTAGCCTTTTGTACCACACCAGTTACTCTTGCTACCAATAAAGAACTAAAGTTCTAGTGTAAGCAAAAACTCAATTTCCGTTTAGAACACCAGCAATCCCGAGTTTCTCAGCAAGCTTGCCACCTTGATCTACCTCTTCTCCAGCCTGTGATGTTTATTATAAAGCCATTGGTTCTTAAATACCTTTTTTTCTCTGGTAGAATAATTTTGGCAATAAAATAACAACTATTTTCCACTTGTGAGGCCAGATCAAGGATTACTTGTGAGGCAATTCCCAACAGGAAAAAAAAAATATCTTCCTACCCTATCACACAAATACGTTTGTCCAGGTAATTGTGGAAATTGAACAACTCCATAGGAAAAAATTTAAAAATCCAATTAAAAGATGGGTAAAGGATCTGAATAGTCATTTCTCAAAAGAAGATGTACAAATGGCCAACAGGTATGTGAAAAAATGCTCAACATCATTAGTCATCAGAGAAATGCAAATCAAACCAACCGTGAGATATCATCTCACCCCAGTTAAAATGACTTTTATCAAAAAGGCAATAACGAATGCTGGCGAGGATGTGGAGAAAGGGGAACCCTCGTACACTGTTGGTGGGAATGTAAATTAGTGCAACCACTATGGAGAAAAGTATGGAGGTTCCTCAAAAAACTGACAATAGAACTACCATATGACTCAGCAATCCCACTGCTGGGTATATACCCAAAGGATGGAATCCAGTATTGAAAAGATATGTTTATTGCAGCAATATTCACAACAGTCAAAATATGGAATCAACCTAAGTGTCCGTCAACAGATGAATGGATAAAGAAATTATGGTACATATACACAATGGAATATTATATAGCCACAAAAAATAATAGAATCCTAGCATTTGCAACAACATGGGTAGAACTGGAGAACATTATGCTAAGCGCATAAGCCCAGCACAGAAAGACAAATCTCACATGTTCTCACTCATATGTGGAGGCTAAATATTAAAAACAGTTGATCTCATGGAGACAGAGAATAGGATGACGGTCACCAGAGGCTAGGAAGGGTGGCGGGGAGATGAGGATAAAGTAGGCATGTGTACTTCTCCAGCCCCTCCTCTGAGCACGGCCTCTGTGCCCTGGGCTGCTCTCCCACCCTGATGCCCCCTTGGGCTCTCTCAACTCCGTCTCTCACACTTGTCCCCTTCAGCACTCACTCTCCTTTCTCCCTTTCGTTCTCGCCCGAGGGCCTTTGCCAATGTTGGCCCCTCTCTGGCCCACTCCCCGCCCACCCCACTGACACAAATGGGTCTCTGGAGACTCTGTATCTCCACCTGCACCAGGAGTGTGCTGGCGCCTCTCCTGGACCTCCTCAGTGCCCTGCTCATCCTCCTCTCCTGCCTCCACCACCACAGTGACAGCTCCCAGGATCCTAAGAATGTGTCACCAACACCCAGGACTGGTTCGCAGTGGGTGCCTAACAAACAGGAATAAATATAGCTTTTTGATTAGTGATATCAAGTAGTAATAAAGGCTGTATTAGTCAGGATTTTCCAGAGACACAGAATCAGTAGGAGATGGACAGATAGAAACATAGACAGGTTTGCTATGATAATTGGCCCATGCGATTATGGAAGCCGAGAAGTTCCACTGTCCACCATCTGCAAGTTGGAGAACCAGGAAGCCAGTGGTGTCATTTGGTCCAAGTCCCAAGGACTGACAAGCAGGGATCTGAGAGTAACTCCCTCTTCGAGGCCAAAGGCCTGAAAACCTGGAGGTGTTGATGTCAGTCCTAGAGCCCAGAGTCCTGAGAATCAGCAGCTCTGACGTCTGAGGGCAGGAGAAGATGATGTCCCCACTCAGATGGAAAGGAAGAGAATTCACCCTTCCTGGGCTTTGTGTCCTATCTGGGCCCTCAGTGGATTGTACGTTGCCCACATCAGTGGGGACAGATCTTCTTTACTCAGTCACTGGTCCTGATGCTAATCTCTCCCAGAAACACCTTCACAGACACCTCCAGAAATAATATTTTAACAGCTATCTGGTATCCCTTAACCTAGTCAATTTTCACACATAAAATTAACCATCACAGTAGCCATAATGATTGTGAAGTGAGATAGAATGTACATGTCAACTGCGAATTTATGCACAAATGTTAGGGACCATGAGCATCCTGAACTTGGCCAGGCCTAGGACCAAGTTGTCCCCCTGTCTCTGGATCATCCTAGATGATTGTTCTTCCTTCTCCCCAGGCCCACGCTAACCCAGCTGAACACCCTGCAGTAACCAAGAAAAATCTCCCAAGCCCAAGAGTGTCTGTGGGTTCAGCTGCAAACGACAACCCACACAAACGTCAAGGTCAATGTGAGCGTGCACGCCCCACCTTTACCCAGCTTAGCGATTGATGACATTTGGGACTCCCCCTCACACTCCGCTGGTGGGCTGGGACCTGCTCCCGACGTCGTGGGGGTCACCAAGGCCACCACCATCACCAAGTGCGGAGTACAGAGCAGCTCCCTGGGAGGAACTGCTCTCGAGCCAACGGCCTGGGTTTGATTCCAGTCTCTGACAGGTCCCTGTTGTGTGAACCCTGACAGGTTAACTAGCTTAGTGGGCCCTGACTCTTTATCTGTAATGATGGATAATAAAAAAAACCTTCACAGCAAGATTTTTGTGAGCTTTAATGACAATCAAACACAGAGAAAAGTGCCCGGCACACAGCGAGCGCTCAGTACATGGGCTGTGATTGTTAACACCGTCCTTACTCGATTTAGCAAGGACTCTCTGTTTCAAGGAAACTAACCCAAAAGAGGAAAAAATTTGGCCTCAGGAATTACTACAACCAGGACTCCAAATGCCACAGGATTCCCTCTTTGTCTTCTTTTATATCTCGTTGGCCAGTTTTATTCTCTCCCCAGGAGGCACTGAATGCCAGAGGCTTCCCGGATGCGTGGGACACCCAGGGGGCTGCAGGATTGGCCGCGGTTGGTCCAGGTGCCCATCGCCATGCAATCACCGCAGGCAGGGCGTGGGCTTTGGGGAAGGTGGCAGCTGCTACTCCAACCCGAAATGATGGAGCAGGAAGAACAGGGGCCCCCTGCAAACAGATAGAAGAGCTGGCAGTTACCACTCAGCGCCATTTTCTGCAGCAGCATTTTTACAGAATTCAACCCTTCACTTTGAGGCACGCGTTCCTCATTCATTCATTCTCTCATTTGTTCATGCAACAAATAGCTAATTGCCCGTCTACCAGGTGCCAGGCGTTGTGCTTGGCGGTGGAATCACAGAAAGAAAAAGACACCGTCACTCAAGACTCTGGGTTTTCTATTATCCTTGTAGCCAACTATTCAGCTAAACTAAATCCACTTAATAAAAAGAAATCATTCCTGCCCCAAGTTTGACGCCTGGCCTTCCTTCCTCTGCAACAGTGAAAGATAGCAGTTGTTTCCTCACAGGGGCCGCTTTGTCCAGGAGATGGTGACTTCTGATGGCCCAGGAGCAGCTGCATCAGCTCGCGGGTGACACAGTTCGGTGAATCCGTGTACAAATGACCACCGGGCAAGTGTTGGCATAACCGCACGGTGACCGAGCATTTGGAATGTGGAGAACAGCGACTAATCAAAACGCGGAGCCCAGCCACACGTCCCACAAACAGCTGCAGAGTCACGTGGAGATCGAGCTCGAGAGAGAGAAGCTGTGGGAGAGGCCAGGCCAGGGACACGGGTGAGAAGCCAGCCCCCGGCTCCCCGCACCGCACCTGCCCCGGAGCTCAGCCCCGGGCTGCTTCCTGCCCCTTCTCACCCTCCTCCCCACTGTCTATTCCTTTCGGAAAACCTTTCCTGAGTTCCCCTAATGCCACACCTTGCACGGGGTTCTGGAGATGGAAAGAGAAATGAGAATGGTCCCTGCCCCAGAGGAGCACAAAGTCTCAGGAGAAAGGGAATCGCAAACCCACACAGTGACCGCGACCATCTACCAAGTGCTGGGGGAAGAGGCACAGAGAGGGAGATGTTCACCCAGCCGGGGGGCTCAGGTGTCAATCCGAGGTTGTTGGATATTCCCAAGGGTGGCTTTAGTGCACCAAAGTATTAATCAAAGGTTATTTTCCTCTTTGAAATTAACATTCATTTCATTTCAGTTACAAATTTTAAAATCTAATTTTTCCTTTAGCTTTTAATCCAACTCACAAATCTTATTTTATAAAATGAATAGTATGGCTGTAGCAAATTTCAGTGATCTCTACTAAGGAAACATTTACAACTTAATTAGGTTGCCATAAATAGTTCGAACTTACTTATAGATGTAAAATACCCGACTTCCATTTTTAGTGCTATAATAATCAAAATCTTCTTGAGCACTTAAAAAAATCCCCACAAATCTAAAAATCTTATGAATGTGATTATTCTTAAAATATCTTAAATGTATATCATTTTGGTAAGACTTCAATCTAAAACAAGTCAATGTGAGTTATTTAATAACATATTTTAATAGAATCAGGAGGCCACTCTGTTACTCCAATGTGCCAATTTAAATATTACAAATACTTAAAACACCAAACATGCACAATTTATTTCTCAGCACTAAACTATATACATACCAGAAGGTTGAAGGGCTTGATACCCTTAAATATTTCCATATTTAATTCACAACCTTCCCACAGTTAAAAGATGCATACCCACCAAGAAGACAATTACCGTAACTCCAGGAAATTTTGGAAGTAACTTTTTAGCTTGCTGAAGGTACCTGACACTCTGTCCGGGACCTGGCTGGGACCTGAGCCCGGAAGCTCCACACCTCCAGACCCATTGTTCTATGACCAACTTCTAGGCTAAGCCACGTAAAGGCAGACTCTACACCTCCTACCCTAGAAAGGGTTATTTGTGGAGCCCATATTCTTGCACCTGAGTTTGACTCATCCCCTTACCTAATTCTTTTAATCACTCACGGACATCCACAACTGCCAATCAGGATGCTACATCACATGATGAAATTTTGTGTTTGATATCCTCATCAGTTAAGGATACACCTCTACAGTCTGCTAGAACAGATACTGAGAATGCCTCAAGGAGAAGGAGACATTTGGGCTGTGTTGCATGGGGCCTTCTCACATCAAAACTCTGGTGCCTGTGCCTTCTTGCTTTCTGCTAGCTTTCCGGGTTCCCACTGTGGGGGGTCCAGTGGTCTGCTGCAGCCACTGTACACATCTCTCCCCAGACTTGCATCCAGTGACATCACATTGGCAGCTTGACATCAGTCACGGTCAGGAAGAATTTACACCAAGGAAATAGGCAGATGCCACGAACAAGTGCTTTCAGGAAGCTACTTGTGAGACACTCACCGTGGCTGGTTCCCTGGTCAAGCTTGCAATATCTTTGGCCATGCTCTGGATTTTAGACCGATCAATCGATCATTCTCTCCTTCTAATCAAATTTGGTCTCCGCCAAGTCAGAGTGTCATAGAGCTCTGTACTACTTTTTCTGGTGGAAAAAACTAAACTAATATTATGTAAACTGAATCACGTTAAGATACTAGTGACAAGTGTTTACAGGCAAGCTGAGAGGGGAGGCCTCTTCCATAGAATGATGGGAAAATAATTATAATTTTTTTAAGGTGTCACCCTTTGAGGAACTTCTCTAGCTGTCTTGATATCTAGCTTCCATGGTGCTTTCTCTAATATCTTTTTGGTTGTATTGTTGTTAATCATAATTTTAACAACCAAATGTGTAAGCCTATTGCTTTCAAAAAGGCCACTTTCCAAGAATGCACCCAGGGGCTGGCTTGGCCATGCTCTCCACTGGTCTCCAAGTTGAACTCCTGCCTCAGATGTGTCTCATTTGGCCTCTACAGTTTTGGCCAGGCCAGCATTTAATAAATAATTTAAATGATTTTGTCAACATTTAAAAGTTGGAGGATTCACCTATAATCCAGATTTCTGGTTTCCCTTGACAACTGGAAGGTCTGAAAACACATGACCCATATTCTCAAATGGCCAGTGCTCAGCAATTAGCCAGGCTGGGATGCAGTTGTTCCTCTTTAAATGGGTCATGTTGGCTTCAGCTCACACAGTACCCACCCAGCCTATTTCTTTTACTTACGTTCGCTCCCCAGAATGGATCTTGGAAATAAGGTAATGTTTTAGGCAGAATAAGCAGCTCAGTGGGCATGATTCTGACCTACCTCCAGGAGCTTCATAGGAGGAGAATCGATGCTGCCTAACAGCACGTAAGGTTGCCAGGATGATAAAATTACAGCCCATTCTAAGACTATTCATTCCAGTGTCCCAAATTCCCACCCCGGGCCCCAGATTAGATCAGTGTCTGCCCGCTGCTCTCTCTTTACACAATTGGCGTCATCTTTCCTCTCCAGCAGAACTGCAGACTGCCTGGGGTGAAGGGGACCTTAATGACAATCTGGTGGAGGATCCACGCATTGCTTGACACCTCCCTCCCACATCCTTGCCAGAGATTCCCACCTTCTCCAACCAGCTCAGATGGTCTCGTCACCTGCTAAGGCAGATCCTGACACTTGAGTCCATTTTCTCACATTGGACAGGAACCCGACACCCATATCACCATACCAAAATTGTATAGCACTTTATAATTTGCAAAATACAGTCACAGACATAGTGATGGCTAATTTTATGTATCACCTTGACTGGGTTAAGAGATGCCCAGATAGCTAGTAAAATACTAATTCTGGATGTATCTGTGGGGGCGTTTCGAGAAAATATTAGCATTTGAATCAGTAGACTGAGTAAAGAAGATCCGTCTCACCAATGTGGGTGGACGTTACATAGTCCCTTGAGGGCCCAGATTGAACAAAAAGACCAAGGAAGGAAGAACTCTTTCTCTCTCTCTCCCTCTTTCCCTCTCTCTCTCTCTCTTGCTCACTCACTTACTCTCTCTCTCCTTGAGCTGGGACATCCACTTTCTCCTGCCCATGGACATTGGAGCCTGTTCTTGAGCCTTCAGACTCTGAGACTTACACCAAGTGAGCCACTCACCCCTGCTACAGTTTCCAGACCTTCAGCCTCAGACTGAATTATAATTTACCACCACCGTTCCTGGTTCTCCAGCTTGTAGACGGCAGATGGAGGGACCCTTGGCCTCCAAAATCATGGGAGCCAATTCTCATAACAAATCTTCTCTTATTATCTGTATAGATATAGATATAGATACGGATATATCTCCTATCAGTTCTGTTTCTCTGGAGAACACTGACTAATATAGACACGATGTCATTTAATCCTCACAGCAGGACTGAGTTATTTACATCATTGCTTCTTTACAAATGAGGAAATTGAAGCTCAGAGAAATTGCACGGCTCAGCCAAGGTCACCTAACTGGTAAGCAGTGGCAAGAAGTGGTTTTTCAGATTTAAATTTCAATATCTTTTTTCCAGAACTATTGGTCTAAGGTCTATCTATGCACTAATACCAAACATGTCTAATTTGTTCATTATATAATAGACCTTCATATATTTGACCAAAGATATCACATCTCCCATGAGTGTTTTCTGGTTTTAACTGAATGTGCCCTATTCATTGCATCAAGATTCATTTGACAATGTCGATCTATTCCTCACCATTCTCCTTTCTCTTCTAAACATAACCTAGTAGTATTAAAGCTCAAGTAGGAAAACAACACTCCAGGTGTGGGCAGAGCAGCACAGGGGAAAGCAGAGCTATCTCTTTCATCCTTCTAAATATTATACATCTAGGAATTCAGCCTATGCATACTTAGCTTTTTTGACTTCCATAGCAACATGTTGAACTAAATATTGGGTGGCCATGGGTCCCACTTGGCTCAGGACAGTCCCAAATTATGCTTGTTGTCCAGCCTGAATTATTAGTAATGCTCCTTATTAGACTTTCAAATGTCCCTGATTGGATGACCAATTGCATGTTCCCCTTACCTATACGAAACATGGTGTCAACTGCATCTTTCCTTTGGATGCTAGTGCTTAGGTTTGTCTTCTTGGGACAAAATTTGGAACCAAGTAAAAAGCAAAAAATCTTAAATGTCTCCATCTTATTGGATTCCTCTTCTTGGATCCAGCCTGTATTAGATTGTACTAGTGGTCCCAATTCTTCTGTGCTCTCTGTGCCCTTTACCATGTGGCTTTGCGGTGCCCTTGCCCTGGGGGCTTGGTGTGATTCTCCAGCCCTCTGCACAGCCATGGCTTGCTCTGGCCCATGGGGAGTTAACGGTTGTGAGAACCAGAGTCCTGAAAAGTGTCTGTGAGTGGACATGCATGCTTGTGTTTCTGCTGCCACTGTGAGAAGGCCTTGTCTGGGGTGGCCACTGGTCTGAGGGGAGGATGAGTGACATACATATATATGCAGCACGGATGCCCCCGCTCAAGTGCCCAGTCTAGAGCCGAGGTCAGGCGACAATGGTGAGTGCCAGTTTAAGCCACCGAGTTGGTGGTGGCTGTTAACCCAGCTGTGCACGGTGTACTCCTCCAGCTTTGCAGGCTTTTTGGATCATACTCTGTCACTCAGTGAGTTTACTGCTCCTCCTAGCTTCATGTCATCCTGAATTTGATGAGTATGTCCATCATACACACACCCACTCAAATCCCTTTTAAGGTCTTTAATGGGATACGCTTAGGGCAGAATTCTGTAACCCTCTAGGAAATGCAAGTGTCCCGGGTTAAAATAGATAATATAATCAGCATTCTTTGACCAGACCAGTCAATTATAATAAATATTAATAATAGCTGACTTTTATTGAGCACTTACTGTTTGCATGGCTCTGTCTTACGCATGCGATATGCATTATCTCATTTAATCCCCTTTGCTCTATGCGTTAGATATTATAATCAGCATTGTATGATGAGGACACTAGTAGACACATGGGTTAAGGGACGTACCCAAAGTCAGCCTGCTGTAAGTGGGGTCTGGATTCTCCACCTCCCCCACCCCCCCACCCCCACCCCCGCCAGCAGCGGCACCCACGCTCTTAGGCGTCTCATTCCAACCCCCTGCTGTACGATCACATTGTGGGAGATCTCAGCAAGTGATTTTGGGGGAGTCGAGAAACACACTTCTCAAATCTTAGTGAGCTATCACTCACCTGAAAGTAGTCAGCATGATATGAATAACAAAACATGAGATTTGGAGGTAGCAGACAAACATGGCCATACTGAATCTCTCTGAACCACTCTTCTTGTCAGAAAATAAGGACAAAAACGCCAACTTCATGTGGTTGTTCCGAGTGTGTAAAGCTCCTAGCTCGCACATAGCCGGTTTCACAGACACTTGCTCTTCCCCTCCTTTTAGGGAAAATGGGGCTGGGGTGTGGACACGCTGAGGCAGCTCTCAGGCCCGCCCTGGCCAGCGGGCTGTGCTCTGTGTTTACGAAGCTGATTCTGTCTCCCGCCTGGCCTGCACTTGCCGCTGCTGAGTTTTATCCTGTGCTCAGGTCATCGTTTATTCCAAAAAGAGAGTTCAATCCTCTTCTTGAGCTAGGGAGGTGAAATGGAAAGTCAAAACATTACTACCTCTGAAAAACAAAATTTAGAAATTGAAAACCAAAACAAAGAAAATATCTCAAGAATTCTAACTAGAATAGGGGATGGAAACCTCATTGTCCAATTTTGGAAACCATTCTGTCATTCTGACTCTAAATTTAGAACTGAACTCAACTTTGGGGCATGTAGGACTGCAAAACTCTGGCAGCGTCTCAGTAGCTGTCTAGATACATCTACATGTCTATGTAGGTAAAGACGACAGTCACAGGTTTCAGTCCTGGAGGCTCCAGGGAGGCTCACTAGCTGTGGGGCCTTGGACAGCTTGCTTAACCTCTCTGAACTCCACTTCCTCATCTGTGAGACAGAAATTACAATCACGCCACCTCATCCAGTGGCAATCAGACTTAAAACAACTAATACCTAGAGAAACCTCTCAAAAAATCAGCTAGCTAATGAGATTTTGTTCAATTAAATGTGTCTTTAGAGCATATTTTCTTGATTTATGTAAGCATTACTACTACAGCAATAGAAGGCAAAACTATAAGAAACATAAAGAACTGGAAATACAAGTTTTGATCTCCCCTTTTAAAAATTAAAAATCATCTGAGCCTCAGACCCCATTCACATGTCACTCACTGCCCTAAGAATGTATTTCTTTCTTTCTTTCTTTCTTTTTTTTTTGGTCCAGGATCAGAACTATGTGTTGCACTGAGCTGCCACATCTTAACATAAAATACCACCTTAACTTTCTTCCTCTTTTCATCTTTTCTTTCCGTTCCTCGCTTCCTGCTTCTCTCTTCACTGGATGCTGAGGAAGGATGCGGGAGGTTTGGCACAGAACAGCATATGGACATAAGATGCAACATCTCCCCCCAAATGCTAATCAAATACAAAGTGCAGCATGGCAACTTTATGTTGAAGGAAGCGACAGACACCGACTTGATCATTCGACAAAGGTTAGCATCACAGAAGCAGGTCAGGGTGACACAGTTGGCCCTGGAAAGAACCATCGCACAATGTCTGAGGAATCCTGCCGAGAACGTGGGGACTGAGTCTGCCCGTGAGGTAGCACCAGAGGGACCCAGGTGTGCAGCATTTTACAGGCTGAAGGGCCTGCACCTTTTAAGACTCTCACAAACACTGTTATAAACTGAATTATGTCCCCCCAAAATTTATATGTTGAAGTTCTAACCCTTGGTACCTCAGAACATGACTATATTTAGAGTTTCTTTCTTTTTTTTTTTTTTTTTTTTTTTTTGAGACAGGGTCTCACTTTGTTGCCCAGGCTAGAGTGAGTGCCGTGGCATCAGCCTAACTCACAGCAACCTCAGACTCCTGGGCTCAAGCGATCCTCCTGCCTCAGCCTCCCAGGTAGCTGGGACTACAGGCATGTGCCACCATGCCCGGCTAATTTTTTCTATATGTATTAGTTGGCCAATTAATTTCTTTCTATTTTATAGTAGAGATGGGGTCTCACTCTTGCTCAGGCTGGTTTGGAACTCCTGACCTCAAGCAATCCGCCCACCTCCGCCTCCCAGAGTGCTAGGATTACAGGCGTGAGCCACCGCGCCCGGACTAGAGTTTCTTTAAAGAGGTAATTAAGTTAAAGGAGACCATCATTGTGGGCACTAATCCAATACGACTGGTGTCCTTGTAAGAAAAGGGGACTACACGGATACCCGCAGAGGGACGGCCACATGAGACACAAGGAGAAGGCAGGCATCTGCAAGCTAGGGAGATGAGGCCTCAGGAGAAACCACCCCTGCTGACACCTTGAACATCGACTTCTGGTCTCGGGGACTGTGAGACAATAAATTTCTGTTGTTGAAGTCACCGGGGCTGTGGTGCTTTGTTATGGCAGCCTGTGCAGACCAATACAGATATGAAAGGGAGGGAAAGACTGAGGAAGTATTACAAATGGAAGGGAACTGATAACAAGTGGCAGCTCAGTGCAACACATGGTTCTGATCCCGGACTAAAAAGCAAAGAAAGAAATACATTCTTGGGGCAGTTGGTGACATGTGAATGGGGTCTGAGGCTCAGCTGGTGCTGACTGGGTGCTGATTTCCTGAGTGGGAGGGTTGTGTGTTGGACACGTGTGACAGTGCCCTAGCTTTAGGCAGGTCCACACAAAGTCCTCGGGGATGATGAGCATCATGCCGAAAACAAGTATGTCTACACATGAGGCAAAGGCTGATGGAGCAAACGTGCTAAAATACTAACAATTGGGGAATGTGGTTGAAGGAAATACAGGTGTTCTTTGTAATCTTGAAGCTTTTCTGTAAATTGGAAACTACTTTTTTTAAAGGTTGAAAATGGTATCTTGGGAGTCCTTGTGCATTGCTGGTGGGAATGCAAAATGGTACACCCGCTATGGAAAAAGTGCTATGGTGGTTCCTCAAAAGATTAAATATGGAATTGCTATGCGATCTTCTGTATATATGCCCAAAAGAACTGGAAGCAGAGACTCGAACAAATGTTTTTACCCCCATGTCCATAGCAGCATTATTCAAGAATAGTCAAAAGGTGGAAGCAACCCAAATGTCCACTGATGAATGAGTGGATAAACAAAATGTGGTATAAACAGACAACTGAACTTTACTTAGCCTTAAAAAAGAAAAGAAATCTGACACATGCTACAACATGGATGAACCTTGAGGACATTATGGTAAGTTAAATAAGTCAGACATGAAAGGACAAACACTGTACGATCCCGCTTATATAAAGTAGCTAAAATAGTCAAATTTATAGAGGCAAAGTACAGACCCAACTTAAGGTGGTTTAACTTATAACTTTTCGACTTCACAATGGTGCGACAGTAATACACATTCAGTAGGAACCATACTTCAAGGCGCCATCCTACCATTCTGTTTTCCATTTTCAGTACAGTATTTAATAAATTACTTTAAATAATTAAATTATTCTATACTTTATTAGAAAATAGGCTTTGTGTTAGATGATTTTGCCCAACTGTAGGATAACGTTAAGTGTTCCGAGCACGTTTAAGGTAGGCTCGGCTAAGCTCTGCTGTTCAGTAGGTTGGGTGTATCAGATGCATTTTCGACTTACTGTTTTCAACTTATGATGGGTTTATCCAGAGACAGCCTCACTGTAAGTCAAGGGGCATCTGTAGAATGGTGGTTTTCAGGAGCTAGGGGGAGGGGGAATGAGAAGACGTTGCTTAACGACGACAGGGTTTCAGTTCTGCAAGATGGAAGTGTTTTGGAGAGTGGTTGCACAACAATGTGGATGTTCTTAACACTATCGAACTGCGCACTTACAAATGACTAAGATGGTAAATCTGTTATGTGTATTATGCCACAACTGAACATTTTTTAAAAACTATCTTGGCTGTTACTAATCTCTTTATACACCTGCCTTTTCTTTTTTTAGCTAAAACATAAGTCTCTTAAAAGCAGAAAATATGTCTTAAATCTATAGCATCTTTTAGAACCAAAAGCCAGTGCCCAGGGGCTGACCAGTCTCGTGCTTATGGGAACCCCAACAGTGAGCCTTGCGCTGGTGGCTGTCGGGGAAGGCCTGCGAAACAGCCCTGCCTTATTCCTCTGAAGATGCCCCGCGTCTGTCACGGTGCCCTGCACATAGTAAGTGCTCAGTAAAGGTTCACAGATGACGGCGGTGACGACCCAGCGTGTCTTTAACCCTTTCTCTCTCCCAGTGGCAGCTCGGTGAGGACACGTGCCGGCCTAGTGTCCAGTCTTCTCACCCCCCAGGAACGTGTCTGCCGAGTCGCTTCCTGCGGAAAGTCATGGAGACCGTCTGGAAACCAAAGCTCCGATTTTTCCCTTTCGCTTTTTGCCATTTTATAACGTGGGTCTTTTCCACTAATTGTAGACCCTGCGTTGCACGAAAGGCGTTTGAACACCCTGAGTCGTGAGAGGAGGCCTGGAGTTTATGGGGTGCCGGGGACTTTGCGTGTGTCCTTGCATCCCAGCCTCGCAGCAAGGCTTGAGATCAGACCTGGCTGGGCGTGGAGCGAGCAAGCGGGTGCTGGCGGGGCTGGAGCCGCGGCGCCAGGGCGCGCGGGGCCTGTGCGGGTGGGGCCTGTGCAGGTGGCGGGCCTGTGCGGGTGGGGCCTGTGCAGGTGGGGCCTGTGCAGGTGGGCCCTGTGCAGGTGGCGGGCCTGTGCAGGTGGGGCCTGTGCGGGTGGGGGTCCTGTGCGGGTGGGGCCTGTGCGGGTGGGG
>VSMD01014222.1:0-64090 GCA_008750895.1 Mirza zaza
TAGATATCCTTTAGAACAATTAAAATTTATTCCTTTCATACTTTGAAATAATCCCCAACTAATGTAATATGAATATAGTGCATCTTTAAAAATGTTGAATTCCCTTTAATAAAATTATTTTTATTTTACTTTATCTTTTCGGAGTTCTTTATTTTTTTATTTAAGCGTATTATGAGGGTACAAACATTTAGGTTAGGTATGTTGCCCTGCCCCCATTACCCCTGGAGTCAGAGCTTCAATAATTACAAAAAAAAAACTTCTATCACAATGCCATAAGTCTATTGACTCTGTCTTCACTCAGTCCAATCTGACTACACAGTTTTCTAAATCATTCATCAAAGTGGGATTATAGCAAGGCTAAGCTTGCTTTTTCCATGGAAAATTCCAATGATCTACTCTACAACTGAAGTTTCAACACCCAATAAGCCCAACATTAAAGTTGACAGCATTTGCTTCAGATCTTTTTCATGATAGTCCTAAAGACTCACCCCATCACTCCTGGGAAAAAGAAAAACCAAAACAAATATGGAAAAATTGAAAAATAGACAACTTACAGAATGGGAGAAAATATTTGCATGCTATATATCTGATTAAAGGCCTGAAAATTAGAATCTATAAAGAACTCAAGGAAATCAGCAAGAAAAAAATCAAACAACCTGATTAAAAAGTGGGTAAAAGACATGAACAGAAACTTTTCAAAAGAGGATAGACTAATGGCCAACAAACATGAAGAAATGCTCAACATCTCTAATCATTGGGAAATGCAAATAAGAACCACAACGAGATATCACTTAACTCCAATGAGAATGGCTTATATCAAAGGCTTATACCAAATAACAAACATTGGTCTGGATGCCGAGACATAGGAACACTCATACACTGCTGTTGGGACTACAAATTAGTACAACCTCTAGGGAAAGTAGTATGGAGATACTGCAAAAAACTAAAAGAAGAACTACCATTTGATCTCATAATCCCATTACTGGGCTTCTACTGAAAGGATAAAAACACATTCTATAAAAAAGACATCTGCACTTGAATGTTTATAGCAGCACAATTCACAATTGCAAAGATGTGGAAACAACCCAAGTGCCCACCAATACATGAGTGGATTAATATAATTTGATATGTGTGTAACATGGAGTTCTACTCAGCCACAAAAATCAATGATGATCTAGCACCTCTTGTATTATCCTGGCTAGAGCTGGAGCCCATGCTACTAAGCAAAGTAACACAAGAATGGAAAAACAAGCACCACATGTACTCACCATCAAATTGCTATTAATTGACCAACACTTATGTGCACATATAGAAGTAACATTCAGTGTGCACTGCACCCATTCAGTGTGAATATACCCATCTCTTCTTTGCCCTTGCATCTGCCCGACACCCAATGAATGTTACTACTATATGTGCACTTAAGTGTTGATCAGTTAATACCAATTTAATGATGAGTGCATATGGTGTTTGGTTTTCCATCCTTGTGCTATTTTGCTTAGTAGAATGGGCTCCAGCTCTATCCAGGATCATATAAGAGGTGCTAGATCATCATTGCTTTTTGTGGCTGAGTAGAACTCCGTGGTACACATATGCCATACTTTATTAATCCACTCATGTATTGATGGGCACTTGGGTTGTTTCCACATCTTTGCAATTGTGACATTCTACTGCAGATGTCTTTTTTATAGAACGTCTTTTTTTTTCCTTTCAGTAGATGCCTAGTAATAGGATTGCTAGATCAAATGGTAGTTCTACTTTTAGTTCTTTGAGGTATCTCCATATTACTTTCCACAAAGGTTTGCAGTCCCACCAACAGTGTATGAGTGTTCCTATCTCTCTGCATTCATGCCAACATTTATTGTTTGGGACTTTTTGATAGAAGCTATTGTCACTGGAGTTAAGTGATATCTCATTGTGGTTGATTTGCATTTCCCTGATGATTAGAATTGTTCAGCATTTTTTCATATGTTTTTTGGCCATTAGTCTATCTTGCTTTCAAAAGTTTCTGTTTATGACCTTTGTCCACTTTCTGATAGGGCTGTTTGATTTTTTTCTTGCTGATTTTCCTGACTTCTATATAGATTCTTGTTAACAGCCCTTTATAGGACGTATAGCATGTGAATATTTTCTCCGGTTCTGTAGGTTGTCTGCTTGCTCTCATGAGAGTGTCCTTGGCTGTGCTTAAGGCTTTTCATTTGATCAAGTCACATTTATCTATTTTTGTTGTTGATGTGATGGCCTTTGTGGCCTTCTTTATAGACTTTTTTTTTTTTTGCATAGGACAATATCTATGAGTTTTTCCAGCATTTTCTTCTAGAATCCTTATAGTTTCATATCTTTGGTTTAAGTCTGTTATCCACTGTGATTTGATTTTTGTGACAAGTGAAAAGTGCCAATCCTGTTTCAGTCTTTTTCATGTGGCTATCCAATTTTCCCAGCATCATTTATTGAATAAGGATTATTTTTCCCAGTGTATGTTTTTCTCTGCTTTGTCAAAGATTATATGTCTATACAAGGATGGTTTTATATCTGTGTTCTCAGTTCTGTTCCATTGGTCTATGTCTCTGTTCTTGTGCCAATCCCATGCTGTTTTAGTTGCTATAGCCTTGTAGTATAGCTAGAAGTCTGGTAAATTGATGCCCCCTAATTTGTTCTTTTTGCTTAAGATAGCGTTCACTATATGGAATTTTCTCTGGTTCCACACAAAGCATAGAACTATTTTTACAAAGAAATTATGGTTTTTACAAAACCAGACTGGACAATACATTTATTTTTCAAAGCAATTGAAACAGCATCAGTTACTAAATAGATGTGATTTGCTTCCGCTATTGACACAATATACTGTTCACCCTAGTGAATACATCATCAGGTGAAAAATGTTATTGAGTGATTTTTAAGTAAAGCATTATTAATACCCCAACAACCTGAAAACCTCACCCTGAGTGATCAACATTTTTTTAAATATAAAAATTTACTCTTAACATATGCATGTTCCTTTTATAAACTTCCAAGGACCATTGTAAAATTTACTTTTTCACATATAAGGCTTAAGTCACAAAGTTAGTAATAAATGCAAACATATATTTTATAGGAAAGTTTTCTTCTTTGGTAATATGTAACTATTGTTGAATCTGTAAGACAGTCAACTATCTAAACAGGAAAGATACGGTATATAAAGATACAGAAACAATAACAGAAGTCTAAAACTTATAATTAATGTGATCCTATTTCTCCATTTACCTGAAACTGATGCATTTATGTCTGTTATTCCAATATCCCAGGGAGTTTAATATTTTTGTTAGATGTTGTATTTACATGTTAAACAAGTATTCCTACTAGTTGTAGTAATATAAGCCCATGGGTTGGTAGATCTCCACTGGGTGCTGCACACTTCTGATCTTATTTGGTATTGTGTGAAACACATGAGCATTGAACTAAATTATCACTTTTATGCATAGTTAATCAAAAAGATAACTAGATACAATCTTTTTATTGCTTTTCTGATATTTTCCAGACTATATGTCACTAACAACTCTTTCCCAAGGCCAGTCTTATTAAAACTGAGTGAGCGAGGGCACAGTTGCTAGGGGGAGGTACTTCCTTCCAGGCCTTAGGTATGGTGAAATAAAAGTATTTTTTTCTCAGCCACTCGATATATATTTTGGGGAAAAATAAAATAAATTTTTGAAAATATTTTTAAAAGATGTATTTTATTGCTTCTCCAGTATAATGAAACAGTTTTAGCCAACAAATATACAAATATTCACATACACACATACATAATTTTAATCATTTTTATTATTTTTTCACTTTGAAAAATGCCTGAATTTGAAAATTAAATAATTTTGAGATCTTATTTGTAATTGAAAATGATGTTGTACTTTGTAAAAAGTATATTCCACACCATTTTTCCTACATCTAAATAAAATCTAAAGGCATCTTGAACAACTTAATAAATCATGTCAGATACCTTGGATGGTTTGATAACTGTGAAGGAAAAACAAGTATATTTCTTTAGTTTGATTATAGAATTTTTGAGCCCAAAGTAATTTTCAGTTACTTTTCTATATTTGCAATGGATTTTTTTTCTTCTTCTGTGTAATATTTAGTAGCAGTAGCAGCAGCAATTTACTGAATTCCTGTATATGAGAACGTGCATGTAAATCATTAGAAAACAGACTTCTGATTCTAATAGGGCAAGCAGCATATACTATGCTGGAGGGCAGGAGCAATATATCATAAGGAGTATGTACTTGTTCTTAAAGCAAAGAAAGGCAAATTTACAAATGAAACAAATAATGAGGCAGAGGTGGTAATGCCAGGGAAGTAGGTAGTGGATTCAATTCAGTGGTTTCAGGGAGTGGGACCAAAATCTGTCTATCCACCTCCTATTTATATGTCTGTCCATCTCTCTGTCATCTATCATCTATCAATCACCTCTCAGTAATTTTTCCTGTGTTATTTGAGAGTATGTCACATATATCATATCCGTATATGCTATTCGACATCTTTAAAGAAAATCCCAGAGACAATAGAAGAACTTAAAAAGAAATTTAAATAAAATATTAAATAAAATATTTTCAAAAATATTAAATTAAATAAAATATTTTCAAAAATGATGATTTCATGTTGAAAAGTTACTCAGTAGACAAGACCATGAATGTGGAATAGTTTTAATGATATCTTAAATTCACTTTGCTTACATTTTCCACTTCGTAGTCACAAAGGGATATGTCAAACAAGACCCATCTAAAGACCTCTTTCATTAAAAATAAAGTAAAATTAGCTGTGAAAAAATACATTTTGTCAGCATTTCATTAGCAGCAGTTTTGCTATATTACTGGTTTATAAAAAATGTAGTTCATCTTGCCATGGATAACATATTTAATAAAATACAGGTATTTATGCAATTCAACATCCTTTTTATCATTGTCTGAAACACTGAGCTTACCCAGAGATCCTCCCCAATTGCTGATGTGGGCATGTAAGGTTAACTGGCTTGCTTCTGCCCTCTCCAGCCACCTGCAACTATAGAAAATTACTTTAAGTTGTTCTTTTGTGGTTATTTCTTCTTATTCTTGTGCCTATCTCATCTGATCACATCAATGCTACTTTGATAATGTAGCATTCATCAGAGATTTTATCAGGCAATGCCCCGATGCCAATAAGCAGAGTACTGCCTTGCCACTCACCACCCTATATTTTCACTTCAAGTTCACATTGCAAACACTATTGAAAAATACATTAGTTTTTGTATTCTTATCACTTTAGACTTTCTGCTCAGGGGAAATTTCATTCATTCTCTCTCTCTTTGCTACTATTTCTGGGATCGCATCCATTAAAATCAATACTTCATATTTTCCAATTTCTAACAAAATTTTAAGGGGTCTCTTTCACCTGCTAAACTCAGACTACCCAAAGTTTGTATTTTTAGGAAACATTTAAAGGGTGAAAAAAGATAGTAGAGCTAGACTCAAAAATACTTTGTTTAATTATCTGCCCTGATGATACCATGCATTCAAAATTTTAATTAAGTGAACTTAAATTTTCTTCCAAGAAAGAATAAACATTAATGATTGATATGCTTGAATCAATTAGAGTTTAAATGACATACCATGTGTGAAAGTGCATTTGAACTGCAAAATACTGAACACCTGACACCTACCTGTCACCAAAGCTGAAAGCTGATTTAGCTTCAACTTCCTACTCTTCTTTATCTCTCTATGAAATAAGAACACTCAAAAATATTTCTCTAAACTGACCCATTCATCTCTCCTGCCAATGCCCTAGTTGAAGCATATTTTCCATGCATACATTGATTATCTATGTTTATATTTATATCAAATGTTTCATTCATAAATGTTAATCGATCCACATTCCAGATTATTTTATACTACTTAGTTTTTAATTCCCATGTAGAACTACAAACAACATGCAGCTTTGTTCAAATTCTAATTTCCTGTAAACTTTAAAGTCCTTAATGTTTCTGTTTCTTTCTCTGCCTGAAATACTTTTTTATTTTGAAATTCTACACTTTGTTAAAAATCCATACAGAATGCTAACTTATCTATAAAATATTGCCTTAATCAAAATTAATTTCTAACTTTTCTTCCTTATATTTGAAAATAATTTCCACATATTTTATAATATTTATTACATTTGTTCAGGAAATATAGCTATGGCACTAACCAATCAGCCTTTTCCCTATCTCCCCACCCCCATCCCCATCACAAACTTGCTTGGTCCCAGCATAAAATATTCTTTCAGGTCTAGCCATTTTCCTTTTTGATTGATACAGCTAACGCCCAATACTGTGTTAATGATCCCCTTCTGAATCCTGGCATGGATCTATGGAGTTTATACACCGGATTGTAGGGAGAGCTAAAGGATGAGGTACATAATTCAGGATATCACAGGCTAATGTATTTATGATGATGCCAAATGTGCAGTGTAAGCTTATGATCAGAACCCAGGTATTTTAAAGTGCTTACTTACAAATGTTATTCATTTAACACATCCAGTTTCTCATTAGTCTCTCTCTTCAAGTGATAGTACATCAGAAGTAGAGATTTAGCTTTCATTTACTTATACAATAGCAAAAAAGAAGAAGGTCTAGTTACAATTTACTCAACTTAATGTATCATAGAAAGACAAAGTTAATAAATTATAATACCTTCTTACTAAATCATGTTGACTAGTTAAGATGTATCTTTTATTTCATCATACAGTTTGAATAAAACCCTACACACTGTGTAAACTCTAAACCTAAACACTTGAAACATGCCATCATTCTATATATTTTGAAAGAAGGGGGAAAAACATTGTTTGTTTAATTAAAAAAATAAAAAAGCAAAGAACCAAGATGATAAACTAACATCAGTTCTATTTTTGTTTATTTCAACATCTGCAATTAGATAACAAGAAACAAAATGACAAAATTTAAAACATAACTTCTGCATTTTTCTGTAAAAAATCTAAATGCACTGATATAGAAAACTGACCATAATGTATCACTATGTAAAAAGTAATATTCCAATATAGTATATACAATACAATCCTTTCATAAAGAAAAAAAACTAGATAAAAATGCATAGATATGTGTACATAAACATTTTTGTTTAAATATATATTTATTGAAATCAGAGCAGATATTTTGATAATATAAGATCAAATTTTGTATTATAGAAAAATTTATAAGCATTTAAGGTGGGCTCTGTAGCTATATACACACATATATATTTTTTTGTGGAACTTGATTTTGATGTGGAAAAATATACAGAGAAATACTTGGCAACACAAGCATGAAACTGTTGCGAAAGGCTTCATATAAACCATGACTCATCAACATTGCAATGATAGTAACATCTCAGCATAGCTAAAACTTTATAATAATGAGTTTGTAGCTTGGGTCAACTTAAATGTGTAGAGGAGGCAAAATTTCACCTTTACCCTCTTAGAGTTTTCAGCTGAGCCTGAGAATTAAATTGACATGAGACAGATTAACAAAAGAAAAGCACAAAAATTTATTTAATATGTTTTTTTTTTTTTTGAGACAGAGTCTCACTTTATTGCCCAGGCTAGAGTGAGTGCCGTGGCATCAGCCTAGCTCACAGCAACCTCAAACTCCTGGGCTCAAGTGATCCTACTGCCTCAGCTTCCTGAATAGCTGGGACTACAGGCATGCACCACCATGCGTGGCTAATTTTTTGTATATATATATATATAATATTTAATATAAGTTTTACTTGATACAGAAGCTATCATTAAAAAAATAAATAAAGACCCAAAGAAGCAGTTAGAGTTTGACATTTATATACTGAATTGGACAAAGAATAGTATATTGTGAAAATGTGATAAGGCAGAGGGGCTTGTGTTAGGGTAATTAATTGGGTGCAGATGTGAGTAAGAAGAAAAGGATTTGTTTAACAAGTTTGGTTTGTACAAATTCTCCTTGGCTCTAATTTCCTCTGCTTGATAAGAATTGTACTTTCCTTTTAGTATAGGGAAAACATCTTTCACATGGGAATTTCATCTCCTGCTTTTAAGAACATGAAGGATTGTCAAAGTGTTCTTTTTGAACATGTTGTTTTTAAGTGTTTTAAACTCAAAATATTCAGTATGCCAGCATATCTGGAATGGTGTGTTCTGAACCCCTTCAAATGAAATACAAGCCAGTGGACTAATGTGGTGGTAGTGTTAGCTTACCATGTATTGAGGGATGTTAGAGAGAGAATCCAGCACATAGTCATTAGAGAAGAGAATTTTAGAAGCTTCCACACTGAAGAGTACGTATATTTAAACATACTTTCTAAATACTACAGTATTTCAAATTCATTAAAAGAAGATAGGAGTGATATGATAGAGAAATTGAACTAAAGACTATTCAGGCAACTACAAATTTAATCCAGCAGTTAGTTAAAAGAAGAGGACATACTCATATCATACTAAGTAGCTAACTTTAATGGTTTCAAATTGGAATATCATTTTTCCTGTGTATTTACCTTGAGAGAATCTTTTATAATACTTAATCAGCCTCTAAAATTTACTGGCAACTCATAATCACTAATTTGAAACTACTATATGGCATGTAATCATGTATAGAAAATTCTCAATGATTAGCTGATGGAAATTTTTGGATCCTATAAAAGCGCATAAAAATGTAATGTATTATGTTTATAATATGACTATTGCTGAAGGGAAATAAAGCTTGATGATACACTGGCAAATCCTGCAAAAGGAATTACACCTCACATTCAGTCCGAAATTAAACATTCACTACTTAACAGAGAAGTTAAAGGTACATTTAATTCCTAAACTAATCAGAGGTGGATAAACTATATCAGTTCATAAGAGAATTGTACTTGATTTTCAATCCCAACTTTAGCTTGAAAAGATTCAGGATATTTATCTATAAAGGATAATCAGTTACATGATAACATTTTCTTTACTTTCTAATACAAATATCAAATGAAATTCCCCAGTATAATAAAGTAAGTTATTCAGGAAGCACTTCTGTCCCTTTAGAATGATCAATGCAAAATAATATAAAAATATTTCTAGTCTTCCTTGATCTGTTGTGTCCTTATATTGCCTTAGGGGACAGAAATGTTTAACTATTCTAGCAAGGGCAGGAAAAAGGCTTATAGAAGTTTTGTTAGCATAACGGAGAGAACACAGAGGTTTAGCAGCAAATCAGCATAGCTTCAGATTATTGGATCTCAAAATTTAGCATACGTAGAATGATCTGAAGGGCTTGTTAAAACACAGTCATTTTTGGCACAGACCCAACAGATTGTGAATCAAGAGGTCGGGGTGAGGCCTGAAATTCCTCACTTCTAACAACACACACAATGTTGCTGCTGTCCGTGAACAACGCTATCAGTAGCTCAGGGGATCATTGTTCTCCTACTCATGTGCTTTGGAGTTGGGAAGTTGCTGAACCTCTCAGGGTCTCAAGAATTTCTTCCTTTGTGAAAAAAGAAATAACAGCTTTGACTTAATTATCTTTTTCTTTTTTTTCTCTTTCTTTCTTTCTTTCTTTCTTTCTTTCTTTCTTTCTTTCTTTCTTTCTTTCTTATCTTGTTTCTTTTTTCATATTTCTATTATAAAAAATATGGTCCTTTTGTTAGAACTATGAAAACTGTGGTGTGTTTATTAATAAGAACAGCTGAGTAGCACCAATCCTCTGATTTGAAAATCCACAGCCCTTGAATTACTCATTTGTACTGCTAAAACTAGATATATTTAATTAATTAATAATTATTTGTGTGTTTTATCACAGTCCCCATGACCAAAAAAAAAAAAAAAAAAGAGAGAGAGACAATATTAAAATGTGTTTCTTCTGCTTAATAGACACAGGCACAGACACATTATAAGATATCCAATAGATGTTGGAAAAAGAAAGGAAAAGGGAAAATATTACATATTTTAAAAATTCTGTTCCAAAATAGGAATGACTATACCTACCTTGCACAGTTCCTGGCACAAAGTAGATGTCCATAAATATTTGTAGAAGCAGACTTTTTTGTTTTTTAGCAAAATTGTACATGTAACCCAGTATGTACAATATAAGAAAGCAAAAGTGATAAGGGTAAAGTGGGGTTGGAGGGTCACTGACTCCCTGTTCTTTCTACTGAGCAACATCTTGAAAAGCTTTGGCTCTGATTTGGATGTTCAATGATGATTCTTCCAACGTTAGCATTCTATGAAGGGAAACTATTATAGAATCCATTTCCCTGCATGTGGTGACTTCCTCAACCTCAAAAATATTATGAGAGGTGAAATAAATAAACAAGAAACTATGGTTTCTATTCTGTTCAGGGTGCTGGGACAAATGAAATTTCCAGATGTAGAAGACAAAGGTACCTGAGAAACTAGGCTTAGCCTGAGTAAGCTTAGGAAAAGCTCTGAAATTTTGCCTGGGCCAGTAACTTCCATACATTCCTAGGTTTCACTTCAGGACTGTCATTTCAAAGGCACAAATGTATTGTTGCTCTCAGATAGTAATGGCCACGGGAAAATGAGGGGCCACTTAACAACTTAAGTGAACAAATTATATGGTCAGAAAGACTGGAGCATATATTCTCTCTGCCAGTTACTATTAATATTTGCTAGGTCTTGAGAAAATATATAAATGTCTTTAACCTCATAAGCAGTAGATTCAGTTAACCCTTTCATCACATATCACAATTTTATCATGATTCACTCTTGTTTTGTTTATTTATAATAATTATCCCATTTCCCAAAATAATTTCCCTGTGCAATCATGATAATATATAAAATATAATTCATTTTTCATGGATTCTTATAAAATATAAGTTAGAGACTTGTATGCATGCATTTTAATTTTACATGCATGTCATTTGACTAAATTCCCATCCTGTTTCTTACATATATATACACACATGTATGTATATATGGGACTTTTTAGATCTATTTTCATCACCATGAATCTATGTGTTAATTAATATTCCATAGAGTTTATTCTCCATATTATATTTAATCAAGTCATAATATCATTTGCAAGTATTTAATAGTTACCAAGTTAAGGGAGTTTCCTTCTATTTCAAATCTGTTAGAATTTATTTTTTAATCTATAAGTATTAAATTTTATCAAAAGCATCCTATAGCCATGATGGAAACCAGTCAATATACAGGGACTAGTTTCCTAGTGCATTATTTTTTTCATTTGCATGTTATATTAGAGGTGCTGAAATATGTAGGGTTAAATTAATTAATATTACATTTTTTGCATTATTTATGTAAACTTTCAGGACTTATCTGCCACAATTGCAATATTTCAAGATCATGCTAACATGTATTTATTGATTGTAAGGTTGATTTTGTTGTTCATTTTAATTTTAGCATAGCAGTTTCATGTTTTAGATCTTTCTTATTTCTTTATTAATGGACACCACTATTGAATTGAAGTTGTTTTATTATTTTTTTTTTACTACAGACACACACATATACATACATACATACATTCATAGAAACTAGTATTATACCAAAGTACTCACCAACCAAAAATATCAAATATTCTTATTTGTTCTTTTTTGGGTCAGATTTTTTAATTAAAAAAATTTTAAAAAGACAAATTAGTAAATTTACATTTTCCCTGAGTGAGTCCTCAATTCTGCCCTCAATTCTTTCTAAAGACAACCATTACCATGAATGTTGAAAAAGTAAACCATTTCAGCCCATATTGCAGTGTTATTATTTTGAAACAGTTTTATTTTTCCACCTTCCCTTTTGTTGGATGGTTTGGAATTCACAGCTCAAAGTTCTATAATTTTGATAGTCACCCTAAAATATGCAACATCCATACATAGCATTGGAGAACTTATTGAGTTTCTCCTACTCAGAGCCAGATCAAAGGTGTGCAACCTGTGCAGTTGCACAGGGCTCCATGCTCAGAAGGAGTTTGTACTTGATTCAATGTTCTGTTTCCACCTTCTTTAAATTTTTAATAATTTTACCTCAGAATTTAGGTTTTTAAAGTGAAGTCCAAGGGGATGATGAAACGTGTGTGAGCGAAGGATGATTACCAGGTGGGCCTGATCTAATCACATGAGCCCTTTAACAGCAGTTTTCTCTGACTGGAGACAGAGAAAAACTAAGGGAGATCTGAAGAATGAGAAAGACCCAATAGGCAGCTGCCATCTTTAAAAATGGAGGAAGCTATGTGAGAAGGAATGTGAATAGACACTAAGAGGAGAGAGTGGCCCCAGAAGACAGTCATTGGAGAAAGGGAAAACTCAGACCTATAGCCTTAAGTACCTGAATGCTGACAACAATCAAATGCCTCTGAAAACTAATTATTCTCTAGATCTGCCAGATAACAGCCCTTCTTATTCAAGACCGATTGCATAGATTTCTCTACTTTTAACAATTCTGTCTTTTTAAAAAGTTTTCACTACTATTTTTCATTGCTTGCTATACTTTTAAATGGAGATCCCAGTTTTCCTGTCATGAGGAATTAATGGAGATTAAAATTTTGTGAGTTACTTTTCAGAAATTTTGGCCAGATATACATACATACATTCTATTTTCATTTATTGTTAAATTATGTATTTTATTAATTTAGAAGGGTAAAAAGGAATTGATATCAGGGCAAGGTTTCTTTTTCATCTCAATTGTTGAAGCTTGAAATTAGCTTAGAAAATACCAAGCATCTATCAACAATTTGGACATATTCTGCTTTAGTCAGCTTGCTGTGCGTGCTATATGAGATGCTTGAGTGACTATCAAGGTTAGCTATTTCATTGGTCAACAGTGAGAATTCATTCATAGATTTGCAGTTTGCCCTCACCTCCACCTGCATTGACTGGGGCACACCTGGTTCTTTTCTCTATTGCATGCATTTATAAACTTGACAGTGTTAGTGTCAGCCTAGATGTATTTTGCAGTAGGAATTGTGACACCTACAGGTTAGCTAGGCTGCTTTCCTCATACTTACACGTGACCTTCTTTTTAGAATCTTTTATGCTAATGTCTGTTCATTCTTATGCACATGATCTTATCCTGTCATGGACTTACGCTGTGCGTGACAGCCAGGTGTTGATTATTCTAGCATAATTGAGCTCCAGTCAATATTTCTTCAATATCAAGAGATTTGGAGTATGTTCAAAGAGTTACTGTGACTTTCAAACACTGACATATTTCATTTGGATGTTTTGAATCCTAGGTTGGCTGGTACTTTTCTCAATCTCAAGTTGTAATACTCTCCTTGATTCTTAAAATTTTCTGGTGTATTAGTGACAAACACTCCTGTTTTGAAGTTCTTATGTGGATACTTTCTTGTGTATGAGTGTATATAAATGTATGTATGTGTATGATCATTTAGTGGGCAATTTAAAAGGCCATATTTTAAATATTTAGTATTTTTAAACAGACTACATCTTTGTTAATTTTATTATTATTCTAATTATTATTTTAAGAGGTGCTTATCTAGGTATTAAATATCTATATATGCCATATTATATCTAAATATTAAATATTAACTCTTTCCTTTTAATATATGTTGCAGCTATTTTTCCAGTGTATTATTTTTAATCTTTTCATTGGTTGTTTAAAAAAATAAAAGTATAAAAATAATAATGGCTTGGATGTTTAAAAATGCTTTTTTTCTGAATTGAACTATAGATTAAAATTAAACTTGCCTGAAGCCTGCATCTTGTTGATATTTTAAAATGTCATTTAATATTGGTGAAACATACATAAAATAAATTGAGTAGCAAAGATTCCATTCAGCAAAAAGTTACTCTAAATAAAACAGGCTTTCTAAACATAACATCCAAATGTTAATATTAGACGGTTTTTGGAAGAAGGCAAAACTGGATCTATAACTATTTTGAACATTTATCCTGAGTTTTCCTAGAAAACTCATATTTGTATTGTATTGTTCCCATAAATGCTTGGGTTTTCAAAATTACAATAGGACTCTTTTTCAGAAATATATCTCCAAAACTATTGGTTACCTTTTTATTCAAATCAAAATTATTTTCAATATTTTATATCTTAATTTCAGAATCAGGCAATATTTTTACCTTGCTTGTAACCCATGCAAGACTATAAACCATAAAGTTTTGCTCTTGTCAGACCCCTTTTTATACTGGGTATAAGGTAAGAGAGATTTTTAAAATATTTGGGTAAATATTGAAGATTGGGAGAATTTCAGATATCAGTGACATTTTGGATTATTAGCCAGTAAAATTCAAAACTATCATGCAAATGAATTGTAAAGAAGAGTGGCTTTAAATAATCAGTGAATTTGATATCATTTCTGACTCTAATATTAAACAATAAAAAGATTAATCACTTATTTCTCATAAAGTAATAAGTGAAAATAATGAAATTGAGAAAATTAAATCTTTGAAAGTAATAAATTTATACCTTTATGCATTTATGTCATCACTTTTCAATATCATCTACATTTTACATCCAAAATATTCATCTATTTCTACTAGAGTATTTAAAATATATAAGTCCCAATGTTGTCTTCAGAAAGCTTAAAAGCTGTTGCTAAAATGTGGATGTGAAAATGGAATGACCAACAATGTGAGACAGTTTCCAGAGATGTGTCAAAGGAGTGTGTGTACTTCCTTCTCCCCTCAGCTTCCACCAAGAGGTACCATATGTTACCATGAGGGGCATACCAACATAAGATGAAACAGTGAATGAAAGAAATGGAAAAAAAAAATCAAATACGTAATGGCTGAAATTTTTTCTAATTTGATGATAAATATTAAAATATTAATCTATACATCCAAAAAGCTCAAAAAACTCCAAGCAGGATAAGGACAAAAAATGTCCACATCCAAATTCGATATAGCAAAAGGGTCAACAGGAAAGGATAAAAGAATATTTTAGAAAAAGCAAATGATAAACCACTGTCACATGCAAGGGAACCAAGATAACATCAGCACTTGACTTCTCATCAGAAATAATAGATCCCAGAGGCAAAAGTATCTTTCATAATTGAAGGCAAAAACAAAATAAAAAAATAAAAAAGCCCTCCCAGATAAGGAAAAATGGAAAGACTTTGTTGTTAGCAGACCCACCTTAAAGAAATACTAAAGGAAATTCTTCAGGCTTAAAGTATGTATACCAGATGAAAATTCAAATCTATATAAAAAAATAAAAAGCACCAGTAAAGGCAATTATAAAAGACATATATGGTAGAAAATTTTTGCAAACCATATATCCAATAAGGGACCATATTTTGCAAAGCATATATCTATAACATACAAAGGACCACTGCAACTCAATAATAAAACTATAAACCAATTAAATAATGAGCAAAAGATCTGAATACATAGTTCTCCAAAAAAGATTTGTAGATGACTAGTAAGCACCTGAAAAGATATTTAACACCATTAGCTACCAAGAATATGTAAATCAAAACCACAGTTAGGTACTACTCTAGTCCCACTAGAGGGGCTGTAATGAAAGTAAACAGATAATTAGAGCTGTTGGTAAAAATATGGACAAATTAGAATCTTTATACATTGCTGGTGGGAATGTAAAATGGTGCATCTACTTTGAAAAATGGTTTGCAACTCCTCAAAATGTTAAAAATAAAATTACCCTAGGATCCAGCTATTTTATTTCTAGGTACATGCCCCAAAGATATGAAAACATATATCCATGAAAAATATTGTACACAAATGTGCATGGCAACATTATTTGTAATAGATGAAAGGTGGAAACAACCCAAATGTCCATCAAATGATGAATGGATAAATAAAATGTGATCTATCAATGCAATGGAATGTTATTTAACAATAATAAATGATGTACTGATACATTCCACAATATAGATTCACCTTGAAATCAGCTGACAATGCTAAGTGAAAGCAGCCGGTTACAAAAGGACCCAGTATTGTATTATTTCATTTATATGAAATATCTAGACTAAGTAAATCTATGGAAAAAGTAGATTAGTGATGGCCTATGGTATAGAAGGTGGGTAGCTTGAGGGGCAACCACCTTTATGGGGTGTGGAGTTTCTTTTTGCCATAATAAAAAAATTCTAAAGTTGATTATTGTTATGAATACACAACTTTGTGGAAAATTCATTGAATTTTTTGCTTTCACTGTGTGAATTCTATGGTATATGATTTATATTTCAATAAAGTTGTTTATTTTTTTAATGAGTTGATTAAAATCCCAATTTACTTACTTTAGTTATTCTTGGGGGTTAAATACTGAAGACAATGTGGAGTTATTTAATTGAAGCCGGAAGAGGATCCATGGATACAAATTATTCTCACGTAAGTTCTCTCTATAGATCTGCTTCCTCTTGTCCAATTGCTTAAACAGAGTAAACAAAACAAGTGAGAAACTAAAAACATATTGAATAAGAAGATTATGAAATAAGGCTAACATAAAATAATTAAGGTATAAAAAGCCAGAGTAAAATTTAAAAAATTGTTTAGGTTGAAGACAAAATTGTAATAGAAGTAATTGTAATAGAAGTAAATTCTATTGTAATAGAATTGTAATTGTAATAGAAGTAAAAGGCAATAGAAAATATAAAGTGGAAAATGTGAATAATTTTTAAAAATATGTTAAAAACAACAGCTGTATAAATTCCACTATATAATGGAAAACTATAGGCACATGCAATCTGATGAGTCAATAATAAAGAGACACAGCAGATGGCTTCCCAAAATATGAAGTCTCTGGGCAGAAAAATCTCAAGACTGAAGGAGAAATCCTACATCTCCGCTACCTTACCATTTGTTGACTAGCTTTACTTTGCACTCTGTGGAATAAAAGAGAAGGCCAAAATTAAACACATTTCATAGTTATTCTCACATTGACAACACTCTAATCACTTTCCCATCAGAAACTAGTAGTCACGTAGACATGTTCCCAGCCTCATGCTGCTAAGTGGAAAAATTGGAAAAAACAAACAAAAAAACAAAACTCAGACATCAGAGCATGGGTGCTTTGATTCTTGTTATTTCCTTATGCCCTGAGACCCTGTATATGATCCTTAACTTCAAAGGGTCTCAGTCTCCTCATCTCTAACATGCAAGGATTCAACTAGATGACTGTATTTTTTTGTCTTTTCTTCTAGACACAGTTCTTTGTTCAAATGAAATTTTATATGGAAACTCTTTATCAATATAAACAAAAGGAGAACTGATATTGGAGTAAAAAACACAACAGACTAGTGAGTTAAGGTAAGTATCTTTAACCAGGAATAAGGCAAGAAAATGCACTCAGAGTGTTGATCCTGGATCTTTCTCCTTTATGTTATCTGCTAACATTTGCATATTGCACAAAAGAAATATAAACGACAGATTCAGAAAATTCCATATGTTGAACAAATAGCTCTATCAACTAAGTCATGAAGAAATACCAAGGACTTATATAAAGGGAAGATAAAATCGTTAATCTTCACCTGAGCATTCCTTTGGAGCAAGTGCTGTTTTAAGGGCTTAACAAATATTATTTCATATGATTTTCACAACTCTTTTATCTCCATTTTACCAATAAAAAAATAACTGAGACAGAAAATGTTTAACTTGTTTAGGGTCACACAGCTAACAAGTAGTAAAGCAAGTTTTCAAAATTACACAATCTGATTCCAGAGATCATAGAGTAATAACAGTTACCCTTGCTTCCCTTATTCCTGCAGAATGGTTTAATGCAGTGGCTCTCAACTTGAGCATGCACCAAAACCACCCGAAGTGCTTGTTAAATCATGGAGTGTATCGTCCCCACTCACAGCTTGTCAGGTTTTATATGTCTGGAGTGGAGTCCAATCATTTTCATATCTGAGTTCTCAAGTGCACTACTGAAAAAGAAATTATGGCAAACAATAAAACCATTAAAATTAACTTATGAAGTACAAAAAATTAACATTTTAATGAAAGTTTAAGTAATATATAAATAAAATATAAGAAGGAAAAGTGAAAAGTGAAAATGAAACAATACTAATTAAAAAGTTGTACAATTTTGAAAAGAAAAATAATAAAAAAATAAAATCTAAATATCTTGAATACCTTCTTACATATAGTAGCAATAGTCAATACTTATATAGTACTTACTATATCACAGACACTCCACTAATCAATCTACTTATTTAATCCTCATATGAACTCTATGCAATAGGTCCTTTTATTACTCCCATTTTACAGGCCAGCAGCTAGCAAGCAGATAAGCCAGGATTTGACTTTTTGTAGCTTATTGTTAAATCTGAACTCTTATCATCATGTCTCTTACTAAAAGACACATATATTTTTCATATTGATTGAAATCTATCAATGAAAACATTTTTCAAACTTTAAGATAACCTAAACCCATCAGATGGGCAATGTTAGAATGAATGTGTGAAAAAAAGGCATTTGCATGCACTAATTGTAGCAATATATCTTGGTGGAACCATTCTTAAGAGTAAGTTGACATTATGTATCAAAGACTTAAAAAGCTTATGTTTGACCCATAATAAAAAGTTACCGGGATTTCCATTTGAGAAATATTTAGATTAGTTCACAAAAATCTGCATGTGCAAAAATATTCATTGCAGTGTTACATTTAAAAATAAATTAGAGAAAAGAGGACATCTTTTTAAAAAAGACAAAAGCTTACTAGGAAGTCATTCAAATTATCATGTGAATACTGTTCTGAAATTACCAAGTTAAAATGGCAGTCACCATATTTTCTTAAGGTAAAAAAGCATGGAGAACATTATGTATAGTGTGAGCTAATATAATTTAAAAATATAGTAATTTGATGGAAATAACTAAGAAAATAAAACTAGATAATTTAAAATACTCATAGGGCCAAAAATACAAAGAACTATACATATAGCATAATTTAAGAAGGTCAAAGAGGCAAAAAAATTAAAACATAAGCAAAGAAAAAAATAAAACCTCATAACACACAATCACTTTAAAGGTACTATTTAAGATAAGTATTAGATTTAGTTCAAAAAACAAAACCCAAATATTTGTTGTTTTCTTAAACCTCACCTAAAGTCAAAGGACAGAAAAAAGACAAAAATAAAAAAGCATGGCAAAATATAAATAACATAGAGAAAATGTGTATGGCAGTGTCTAATAAATCCAACAGAATTTTAGGAAAATAAAATGACAGCAATAGAAATATTTTATTTGATTAAAATCAAAATCCACATAAGTATTAAATTATTATTCATCATGTGCCAGTTTTCAGCATTAATATACATTTTAACCCAAACTCTTAGATAAACTATACACATTTTGGGAAATATAATTGTTGGTTGGCTAGAGCAAAGTGACCTAAAAACCCAACTAGATCGGCTTAAGAAATAGAAAATGTTCAGTTGCTATAATGTAAGATTAATGACATCAGATACTACTTGATGCAATAGCCCTTCTCAGTTTGGCTCTCTCTTCACTGCTGCAAATTACTGCACCAGAACCAACCTGTAACAGCCCATTGGCTGCAGGTGACTGTAGGGGGTATGATGCCTCTATTTCAACAATTCCAGGTGGAGTCTTTAGTCTCCATTCACCATTTGAAGAAAGCCATACTGTGGTTGATCCAGCATAAGCCAAAGTACCGGGATGGAGTCAGCTCTACTGAACGCATGTAAAGAATGGTGGAGGAATGAGATATGAGAAATGGTTAAATAAATAAATAAAATACAATACTTTAATTAGTATATTTGTCAAATGTGCAAAAGTAGAAAACTGTAATTTACACATTATGTATTACTCCACCTTGCATAATGATGGTTGAGAGTCATTTGCAAGTATTCTGCTCCATATATCCTTTTTCGCAACCCAGGCTGAGAGGATTCAGACGTCATTTTTGTGTGAAGAAAAAGAGAGGAAAAGAGCAGGCAGAGAGTCACAGTGTTTCTTAAAGCTCCTATTCACACATATCATTGATGAACTCCACTCACATTCCATTGGTCAAAGCAGGTTATAAAATCTAGCCTAAAGTCAAAGTAGTACCATGTATATTTCTTTTCGATGAAGTCACATGGCAGTAGGCAAGAATGTATAATCAATACAATACTTTTATAGGGAAATGGAGCGGTCTTATTAACTATGAACAATAACATAATCTACTACTTTTAGATTTCTTAATATCACTCTAATTCTTTGATCATTAAAATACAAAAATTAGGTATAATGAGAAGTTTGACATTTTTTTTTATTTTATATCACCTATATCACTGTTCCTGACTCCATTTTATCTCAGTAAGTTAATTGCCTATTCTCTATCTACCACCTCCTTTGTGTCCCACAGTGTTCTGAATGCCCTGCAGTGTTTTTTTATTATTAATTAAGCTGACCCACTGTGCAAATAATTGAAATGCTATTTACGAACTCTGAAATATCAGGATATTATGAGTGGATCAGCAAGAGAAGAGCTAATTTTACCATACATAGAGAATGACTAAGTTTTAAACACAGAGCAAAACACCACAAATGGCAAGATGACTGTGAATCTATTTCTTAAACAAATTGCTAAGATAGTCTCCAATTAGGAGAAAATAAATGAGTCTTCCTCAGCTTTTGAAAATTCAAAACACATACACACACACATATACATGTACACAAACACACTATCTTCCTGCCACACCCCTCAGCATTTTATACACACACACACAATACAAGTTGCTATGGTAATATGCTTATCTCTATGGCAATTGATCATTTCATTTCTGTATATGTCCATTGTCTCTTAGTAGACAAATCATAGGCTTTAAACCCAAAGCCTTGAATCTTCAAAAAAGATACAAAACAAAGTCATGCAAAATAAATTTCCACCCAAGAAAGAATTTAAGTATTATTAATAATACAACAAGAGTGGACAAAGCAAAGCTTAATAAAATTAATAGCTAAAATAAAACTATGAAAGGTACATGCTCTTGGAAAATGAAAGTTCCTAATAGATGCAAATGTTCAAAATGACAGCTTTCTCACGATATGGATACACGATATGTAATTCAGTTTCTATGTGTAGTTTGTGTAGTTGAAATGATTCCCCCAGCAGAAAATGAGATTGGATTCTGATACCCAGAAGTTATCGTGGGAAAATTTGTCCAGATTCTGGGGAACATTATCTCTAATCATTTACAAAAACATTGACTAAAATATGAATAAATTGAAAACCTCTGATCCACACATTGACTAAAATAGGAATAAATTGAAAACCTTTGATCTACACAGCAAGATGAAAGATAGTGACTTCAATCTCTTGTTTGATTAGAAAAATTGACATTTGAATTTATATTTAAAAGGTATTATATATTTACATATTAAATGCAACAAAATAATAACTTCTAAACATCGTCACTGGATTCTGGTCAATTTTGTGGCACAGAAAAAGCAGTTTTTGCAGGGAGTAGGGGAGGAAAAGAGCTGCTTTTTGTCAATGACTTAACATTTTAGGCTTAAAAGCAGCATTTGCTCTAATGTGCAACCCATTGAATGCTTTTATATTCTTGAAGGAGCCTTCATCAATTTTAACAAATCAATTTATAAAATTACTTTGGTATTTGATAGTCCATATCAAAGTAATGTTTATAACCCAAAGATATATATATATATATATATATATATATATATATATATAAATGATTAAGGTAAGTAGGAACATCAAATACCTACAAACGCAAATTATAACACTGAATATAAATGTCATAATATTTTTATCTAACTCAAGTTATGAAAAAGCATAAATAGAGAAACTGGGAGATTTGGCAATTAGATTAATATAACTAATTTCAAATATTGCTTTGTTCAACTCAAAATATCTTTATTCTATAACAAAATATCTAACAAAACAGTAAATAATAAAGAAAAAATGAAAAATATGAATATTTGTAATTCCAGCCATTAGATTGTGACCTATCCTTTTGATGAGCAATAAAGAGCAAGAGACTGAGAGCAAAAGATCTTCATTGCCCATTTATTAGCTCCACAATGTTGCATTTTTAGATGGCCCATACTCATTTTACTATCCCTCATTAATGGATATTTTTGCAAATATTCAATATCATTTTAAAAACTAAAGTACAGAAAATATTGAGGATTATACCTTGAACAGCATTTCTGTCCATGCTTTGACTATTTTACTTCTTGAATATTATCTTTTACTTACTGATTTTTGGGAGCATTTTGAACAGAAAGTTAGCCAGTATTTTCCTTTCAAGTAAAGCAATTTATCCTTGCTTAAATATGTGAATGAAAGAAAGAAAGAAAAACAAAAATGTGGATTTATATAATATGTGGATTTATACAAATAATTTTCTAACCCAACAACAAATCCAGAATGCAATATACAGTTAAAAATTCATATATTTGCTTACAAAAAATCTCTAGCAAAATGTAAAATATCTAATTACTCAAATATTATGTAAATAACCTAGATACGTGTCCTTGTTTCTTATGGTGCCCTGCATCATCTGATATTAATGGATATTAAGACACAAATCTGTGTCACATTATTTGATGGCAGTGGGAAGAATACATATTGCTCAGTTTGGAGGCAAGCACTTATTATTTTTTTTTCATAGCTCTCTTTCTTCTGCTTTTTGTCATGGAGCCAAAGCATAGTCAAAAATATGTATCAAAATGTTATTTTAATGTATTGGTCTCCACTTACAAAATAATGTATAAGACAATTGGAAATAAATATCCATCAAAGAACATTGAGAATGGAACCAAGATGGCAACATATTCTATTTGTAGTCCTGTTGAAGTGGGTAAAAGCACACAATGTCATGAGATAACAGAAACCTCCATTGGCTGTAGATATAGGGGAGATCATATTGACCACTTGGCATTGCTCATATTTTATGAGTCAGTCAATGACCCAGTTAATCTGTGATGCCAAGAGAGTGATTTACTTAAAGGCGTTATAGCTTCAACATTAAAAGCATGTTTTAAGTCACTCTCATAAGAAATGAAGCAAAGTGAGAGCCTTAAGGTTCTATCTTTTCTGGGATCTTGTCTTATTCCTTTATAATCCCAAGAGACTATACACATAGATCTTAATTCTCACTATAATACATCAAAAATCCTTAAATATATAAATATTACATGCTAATTAGAAAAAAAATATGTATGAATTCTTCACCTTTTCCTATCCATAACCACACACATAGAGGCTGGCAGTTTGCCTCAAACAAACATATTTCAAAGTCTCCACAGAGATATCCTAAAAGTAAGGTTCCAGGGAAAAAAGAGAAGGACAGGATGCCTATTATCCATCAATGTATCTAACTATTAATGGATGATTTGAGGGGATTAAAAATTTCTTTTCCAGCTATGTTTATTACATTCTTTCACATCCCAGAGCGTCTTTTAAATGGCATTAGGACCCTGCATTTTAAATCTCTATATCCTAACGAATTAATAATTCCTCAAATTGGTTCTTTTATTTTCTTATAAAAACTCCCCTTTTCTGTCTTTTATTTCTCTGCGAAAGTCACAAAAAACTTTACCTGTTAGCCAGCTCTAGTCATCTCACCGTTCTATGCGGAGCTTAAAGAATTCTGCATTTCACAGTATCTGACTTAGTGTCCTGGAAACTGCACACAACCCACCTTTGTAATATCTGTAAGGAAAGAAGAGAAAGAAAGAAAAAAAAAAAAAAAGAACAACCTCCCATGAGGGTAACAGTAGAAAAATAGAAAGCCATAAAACACTAGCCTCTCAAACAGAAGCTTCATACTCTTAATACAGAAAAATATTTAAAGGAAATGATAGCAGATAGTAAATTTGGAAGAATTGTCAAAAATCCTTTTCTAGTTTTTTTTTTATTATTATTATTTCTAGTTGCCAGAGTTGATTGTAAAGCTTGAAAATTAAGATCGTCTTTGAGATTGATCATTATGTGTTTATGTGAGCATTTAAGTCTCTTACTGTTTCTCAGCAACAATTTAGTCATAGATGTTTGATTTTGATGTGCAGTTTTTCCACTACCATTACTCCTGGGTATTTTTCAATCTCCATTTTTTTTCATTTATTTAATAGTTTTTTTATGAGAAAAATATTTAATTTTCAGGAGATTATTTTTTCTCTCTGTCTCCTCTCTTTCTTTCACTCAAGATCTGGCATTAGTCAGAGAAAGTAGTCTATATTATTCCTACTTGGAGTAATTAATTGAGCTTTTTTTTATTTGTGGAAATGAGAGATTTGTAGAGAAAAATATATGTGGAATATATTTGTAAAGAATATATAGGAAAAATATTAGACATATGTAAATGTGTGTATGTGTGCATGTATATTTAAATATGGTGTGTGAGGAGACAAGTAGGATGTATTCTGTTAGGGTCCACATTTGGAGGCAAAGGAAAGTTTCCTTGAGGAATGAACAAATTGATACCTACAAAATATAAGGAAAGAGGAGAGGAGTCAGTAGTAAAGGAGGAGGATGGAATATATTTCTGTACAGGAGAAAAACTGGTATTTGATACTTAATTGCAGAAAGGAAAAAGGAAGGGAGGAATGGAGAAATAGAAATTGGGAGAGAGGGACAGAAGGAGAAAGGAAGAAAAGAAGGAATGGCAGAACGGTGATGGTGCTATGGTTTCAATATTTGTTTGCTCCAAATCTCATGTTGAAATTTATCCCCAGTATGGCAATATTGAGAGGTGGGGACTTTCATCAATTGATGGGTTATCGTATGAGTGGAGCTGGTGGCTTTATAAGAAGAGAAAGAGAGACCTGGGCTAGCACACTCAGGCTCCTCACCTTTTTAGAAGGCTCTCACCAGATACAGCCCCTCAACCTTGCACTTCTCAAGCCTCCATAACTGTAAGAAATAAATTTATTTATTTAAAAATTATCCAGTTTCAGGTATTCTGTTATATACCAACAGAAAGTAGGCTAAGACAGAAAATTGATGGAAAGAAGAAAAAAATGGCACTTTCTAGAAATAAAAATAAATAGGGATAGCTATAGCTCAAAATGTGAGTGGGAATGAGTACCTAGAGAGGAGATTGGAAAAATTGGCATAAAGCAGAATGACCTTGGAAGCCACATGAAAAGTCTGAATGTTTTAAAAAAAATAGGCAATAGAGATTTTTAGCAAAAGAGTAGCATGATAATATTCATACAAGGATAACTGGTTCAATATAAAAAATACAATGAAGGGAAGAAACACTGAATGGAGGAATCTGTGTTCATAGGTTTTTTTCCATTACTCAAGTAAGAAGCAGTGTTAGCCTCTAATAAGGCAGCAGCTAGCAGAGTGGATAGCGCAAAATTTCAGGTTTGGAAATATTTGTGAGGAAGAATGGAGAGGAATTCACAAATAACTAGGTGTGCATGGTGAAGAAGGAGTCAAAGATTATTTTGACTAGTTCCAGATTTCTAGCTCTAGCACTGAAGTAATGATGGTATGATTCACTAAGCTATGAAAAACAAAAGGAAGTTATATCCTGTTTATCAGATCTGTAGAATTTCATTCATCTTGTGTAACCGAAATTTTATACCTATTGAACAAAAACTCCCCATTTACCCCTCTCACATGCCTCTGGCCACCAGCATTCTACTATCTACTTCTGTGTCAGAGTTTGATTGTTTTAGATACCTCATGCATCTCATAATTCATATGGTATTTGTTTTTGGTGATTGGTTTATTTCACTTACCATAATGTCCTCCAGGTTTATCCATGTTGTCGCATATGTGAGCTCATCGACATTTTTTATATAAATAGAAAAATCCTAAAGTTCATGTAGAATAGTCCTAAAATTTATATAGAACCACACTATTCATATGTAACCTGAATAGTCAAAACAATCTTTAACACTAAGAACAAAGCTGAGGGCCTCATATTTCCTGATCTCAAGACATATCACAAAGCAAAAATAAGCAAAAAATATGGTGCTATAGTGCTGGCATAAAAACAGAAATGTAGAGCAATGGAACAGAATATAAAGCTGAGAAATAAATCCACACAAACCTGGTCAAATGATCTTATACAAAGGTGCCAAGGCTACACGTTGGGGAAAGAATAGTTTCTTCAACAAATGATATTGGGGAAAATGGATATCCACAGGCAGAAGAATGGCATTAGATACCCATTTATACCATATACAAAAATCAACTAAAGTGAATTAAACACTTAAATATAGAGATGAAACTGTAAAACTCTTGGAAAAAATATAGGAAAAAGGTTAATGATATTATGTCAATCATTTCTTGGATATAATGCCAAAACACAAGAAACAAAAGCAAAAATAAACAAGTTGGACTATGTCAAACTATAAGACTTCTGCACAACAAAAGAAATAACAGAATGTTATTTATAGAGGAATGTTATTTATAATAATAGAGGAAACCTAAGGAAGGGAGAAAATATTTTCAAACCGTATATCTGATGGTTAGATTAATGATTAATGATCTATATATAGATCATTATATTAAATGATATATATATATCATTTAATATAATTATATTAAATATTTAATTGCAATATATTTATTATATTAAGTGATATATATAATTATATATACATTATATTAAATGATATATATCATTTAATATGACTAATATATCCAAAGTATGTTTGGATATATTATGGAACTTAACAGCAAATAAAATAACCCCATTAAAAATGAGCAAAGGACTTGAATAGATATTTCTTCAAAGAAGACATGCAAATGGCCAACTGGGATATAAAAAGATGCTCAGTATCAGCAATCTTCAGGGAAATGCAAATCAAAGCTACAATGAGATATCGCCTCATACCTGTTAGGATGGCTATCATTAAAAAAACAAAGATAACCTTTGGTGAGGATGTGGAGATATTAGAATCCTTTGTGAACTGTTGGTAGGAATGCAAAATGGTGCAGAGCCTATACAGAACAGTTAGAAGTTTCCTTAAAAAATTAAAAATATAGCTACCATATGATCCAGCAATCCCACTTCTGGGTATATATACAAAACAATTGAAATCAAGACCTTATAGAGACACCTACATTCTCATGTTTATTGTATTATTTTTCACAATAGGTATGCAAATAACCTAAATGTCCATCAAGGATCAAGTTTCTTTATCTTTCAATATATGGTATAGGATTATATTTTCTTATACATAGGTGGATATTTGTGTTTGTGTGTGTGTGTGTTTTACTGTTGTAATTGTGAAGTTTATAGTTGCTTTTAGTTACGTGAATAATTTCATTTATATCTTTGTACACTACTTTTGATGTTTTTCTCTTTTTTCTTCCGCAACTTTAGCAACTGCCACCTTCTTGATCAAATCATCCCTAACCCAAATTATTGCAGCAGCATCTTCACCGGTCACTTGTGTTCATTCTTGCCATTCTTCTTTTCCTACTCTCAACTCAGCAGCCAAAGTGATCCTTGAAAAATACAGCCCTCCTGCTCAGTCATTCCATGATACCCTGCTGATATCAGAGTCAAAGTCTTGTTTAATCCCTCAGGCTTTACTTTTACTCACAAGTGAACCTTTTGAAATCCCATCCCAACTACACAGCCCTCCTCAATGCAGTTGTTATTTGCCATCTTTCAGAAAAACATCAATTTCCCAAGTTGTTCTCATCTTATATTGAAGAATAATTCCAAATACTCCCTCTAAACTCTAGTGGGAAGTGGCTTTGCAAAGCAAAGCAGGAAAATACCTATTTATATTCAAAGACATTGTCTTTATGTTTTCCTAATCAAAGACAATTACCTGCATACTGGGATTCCTTTCCTTTTATTCTGTGCCCACTCCCACTGATATAATACCAAATGGGGATACTTAAAAACAATTCTGACTTTAATCACCCAGAGTTAGTGTTTGCCTGGCTGGCTACAAATTTAAATATTCTAACAGCGCTGCATGTTCAATAATTTGCTGGAACAACTCACTGAAAGTGCTATACTTAAGAAAACAATTTTATTATAAATAGAGTGAAGTCTGGGAAGGTCCCAAACTCGGAGCTTCTATGCCTTTACCCTGTGGAGTGAGGGCATGTATTCCCCAACCAGTTGAATGCGTTCACCAAGTAGGAAGCTCTACTGAGCTTCAGCATACAGTTTTCTACTGAGAATTCATTTGATAGACATGATTGATTAAATCACTGGCCACATGATTGAACCCAATGTCCAACCTCCTTCTTTCCTAGGATGCCCGGGAGTTGAACATCTCAACCTTCCAATCATTTGCTTGGTCTTTGACCTAACCATCCCCCATCCTGAAACTATCTAGAAGCCCACCACAAGTCATTCATTAGTATAACAAAGACACTTTTTTCACTTAATAAGTTCCAAGGATTTTTGAAGCTATGCACCAGGAACAAAGAATGAAATCCAAATATATTATTTATCATACCATACCTTCCCACAATGATGCTCCATTTCTTCACTCTATGAGAGAGCCAAGAGAGTCAATACCTCATATTTGCATCAACAACATATAAGACAGTGTCAAAGAATAATGATGTAGAAGTCCATTCATTTCTTATGAATCCATCCCTTTTTTCTCAAAACTGTCTACCACTACCTATTTTGTCATTTATTTTCCACAAAAATGACTTCCTTCCTGGGGCCAAATACCACATACATGTTTTCAAGTCACAGCCAAAGTTAGCTGCAATGTCACTAATATCAGCAAGTTTATTTTTTCTCAAATTATTCTGATGATTTTTTTTGTCCGACCTTGTCATATTACAGCAAATTATAAATAGGAACTTAATACATGGCCCATACCCAGCCCTGCCACTCATGAGCCTTAGTGTGATGGATATGATAAAACAACACTGACAGCAACCAAGGCTCAGAATTTAGAATGATTTTATTGATCATACAACAACCATGACATGGAAGCAAGGTGTTGCCTGACTTACTTTCCTTGGAGACAATAAATGGGAAATTTGGTCCATTTCTCTTTGTTTAGAGGCCTGCTGCAGGGTCACCATGGCAACTGATAAAAAGACAGAAGGGAAGATCTTTGATATTATTGTCTAGGAACACTTCCTCATCCTTTGAAATTCCAAATAAGCAAAGTATAATTTCAAACATCCTAAAACATTAGATTGTACCTAATAAACAGGGAAAATAATGTTGTTTTTGTGCTGTAATTAAAACCTTGGGGACCTAGTGACTATAGCTAACCATAGTTAAAATATTCTCCCAGAATTAAATGGTGAAATCCTCAAGTTAGTATTTAGGGCTGAAAACAATTATATAAAATCCACTATACAAATATATGTATACAAATATACAATTATACAAATATAATTTGTATACAAATTATACAAATATAATTTGAATACAAATTATACAAATATAATTTGAAAATTATTCTACTTAAAAAATATCAAATAACTAGTACAGAAAAATGGTATAAGAGATTTAAATTTTCACTTATAGAATTTATTCTAAATCTACTAAATATTAAGCTGTTTTAAAATTTATGATAGTCAAATCTATCAGACCTCTGAATTCTTAGCTTATTAACATTTTTAAACCAATTAATTCCTAAAAATTCTCAACTAGGTACATTTAACACTTTAATTAATAAGGCAGGCAAGAAGAATATAAACCTCTGAGCAATGTTAGAGTCTCAAAATCATCCAAGGGGAAGAGAAAATCCCTACAGATTTATATATTCTGCCTTAAAATCTTCAGGTCTATTTTTATATGAATCCATGATAATAGATTTGCTTTACTGTTTTTAAAAAGGTGTTTTAAATGACTTACCATAGAATAAATTGATGCTCCAGGACAATGTGCCTTGTATTTAGGTGGATGAAAGGTGGTTTCATCCAACTTCTGTATTTACTGTCACAAACATAGAAGATTGCTTCTTGTATGCTAGAAGCAAATTAAAGCCCATGTCCTATAGAAAATATATTCATCATGGTTGTTTATCCCTTGAATGAGGAAAGTCTCATTTCATAATGGGCAACTCTCTCCTAATGATGACAATAATAATTGCTTTGTTTTAAAAATGCCTAACCAATGGAGAATAGGTTAATCTGACAGAAATAATTCATTTGAATTGTCTGGAATTCTTTGAAGAAACTCTTGCTTCTTTTTTCCATAGTTTATGCCTTTAGTAAACACCAGCTTCCAAAAGGAAACAGATTGGGAATGTCTAAAATGTAAAAGAAAGGACTAAGTGGTGATCTGTGGAGTTTGACTTTGGGGTACTCAAGCACCTCTAGGTTTTGGCCGTATCTAAGAAGAACAATTTCAAACACAAAGGATATATATATATATATATATATATTCACACACACATATGTTCACCACAGACAGGGAACAGGCCCCTGTTATTACAGAAGGCCTTGACTATTAAGTAAAGTTTTATTTTTTAATGACTGGGTTGGACCATACCTAGCAGGTGTGGCTCATGTGTCACCTTGATGGACGGCTGTTAGTTATATAACCCAAATCTTATGTGTATGTATAACCTGAGTCTTACTGTGCATCCAGATCTCCCATGAGCCTCTCTGAAAGCCCACTCAGGGAGCAAAACCCTTGAGTGGGCTTAGATAGATAAAACATACCTATATATCTAATATATACATATATATGTATGTTAGAAGACATCTTTCACCCAGAATCATTTGAGTCTGGGAATCATATTGCTAACATAAACCATGAACAAAGCAGATGGTGGTCCTATGAGATATTTTAAGCTAAAAGAAAAATATTTTAGCTTTAAAGGTGATAGAAAGCATATTAGGAATACAATAGAAATTGAGGAATTAAAAGCATTTATAAGGAGAAAGATTTAACTCTGACCAGTAAAGTTAGAACTGTATGAAGGAGGAAAAAAAATCATTCAAAAGAAGACAAAGGAATTAATGGCTTCTATATGTTTAGGTTGGAGGCAGTGGTCCTAGAAAGGAGGGAGAATATTTAGGGGAATATGCCAGAAGAATTTTCAGGGAAAGTAAGAAGAGGAAAGTAACCAGTGGGAGTCCAGAAAGGGGTATAGAAAGGAGAAAAAGCAAAGATCTGAGAAGATTGAGCAAGGCCTTGCTGAGAAAGCCCATATCCAAAATAATATTCAAAAGCATTCTTTGAACAATGAATTGAGTTTTAAGAAATTATCGGGAATTTCTCCTTTGATGATGGGGGAATTACGACAACAATCATAGCAGTCAACTTGCAGTGAATGATCACTACACAGTGAGCACTGTGCTAAGGACTTGGCGTGCTTTATATCACTTAATCTTCACAGAAAATCTATATGTTCTGTAATTTTTACTTATTTCCTAGAAGAAAGAGGCCATCGATCAACTTTGAGTCTTAAAGCTGACTTTCATGACCTCTTTAGTAGAGAGTCATCCACAGAAACAAGATTTTCTGAATTTCATTATTCTGACCCTTATCATAAAAACAGGTAGCCCTGGTTAACATAAATATAGAACATTACAGGGGTAGGGGGATGGTCCTAACCAGAATCAAAGAATTTAGGGAAAGTCAAAACCTTTTGGTCCCATGGATTGCGGAAGGAAACAGGAGACGATGTAGGGACTCTAGGAGGTCAAGTATACATGAGGTATGCTTCTAAACTTGCACGGAGAGATAAACTCATAGAGGCAGGAGTAGAAAGAATTAGAAAGAATTAACTATATAAGGAACCTGAGAGATATAGGGGCTACTGGCCTCTTGGAGAAGCTCTATAGATTGTCACTTTCCCAAAACATAGAGTAACAGTGCAGTAGCTTAGGCAAAAGGTGGGTGAGCCAGAAGATAGTCTAGATATCTATGTGCTGGGAGTGTGAGAAAGGGCCCCAGATGTGTCCATGTAGCCAGTAAGGAGACACAGACATGTTAAGAAATCCTTTGCAACAGCAAGGCACGGGGTGGAGTTACAAAGAAGGATGTGCATGAGCTATAGGGACTTTGGGTCAAGAAGTAAATGGTCAGGATCAGTGGCTGCCAGAGCATCACATCCTCCAGAAGGCAGATATTGTTACCTCTTAATTCAGGAGCTACCAGTCAAGGAGGAGCCCAGACCTGGCACTCCAGAGAGGGTCTGCCACAAATAGCAACTGTTAATATAAATACCTCAAGTTTTCTCTGCTGATTCGAGATCACAAGCCCTCTCTAAACAGGAGTCAAAAAAATGGAGAGAAGAGTTGGAGAAGAAGAAGAAAAGGAGAGCATAACATGAAACGACAGCATTTTATCAAAAAATGACAGTTTACAGGAAGAGGCTGATTCTATTCCCTGATGGATCTAAGCTCACCACAACGTATTAATAAATAAAACTTAGATCTCGCAGTCACCACCACCCTAAACCAATGCCTGAGGTTAGTGTTAGGTAGATAGTGAGGTGCCTCCAGCTCTCCTGGGGATGAGGAGCAAGTGCCCTGCTTCGGATAACTGACTGCCACAGCAGAAGGGAGGAGAGTGCACTGTCAATCAGAACTCAGTGCGCTAATCACAAAAGCAGCTGGGGATTCCGGAAAGAAGAAATTCCCAGAAAGCCAAGTAGCCCAGGCTCAGTAGGGTCTGACCAAAAAAAAAAAAAAAAAAAAAAAACCTCATGCCTGCTAATTATCATGTCATTAGAATAAATCTGCCTTGCTGTTTTGTCCCACTAAGTGGGCTTTCAGAGAGGCTCATGGGAGATCCGCATGCACAGTAAGACTCAGGTTATACACATAAGACTCAGGTTATATAACTAACAGCTGTCCATCAAGGTAACATGTGAGCCACAGCTGCTCATTTCTAGCTTGACCCTAGGAAATCAGTTGGACTGGGTCCAACCTGGTCATTATAAAATAAAACTTTACTTAATAGTCAGGGCCTTCTGTAATAAGAGGGGCCTGTTCCCTGTCTGTGGTGAACATATCTTGCTTTTTCTCAATATACTTCTCCTCTTGCTTGCCTTGCTATTTGTATGTCTTGTCATTCTTTGACAAGAATGCCTTAAGAATGAAGAGCAGATCGCCTGAACCTGATAGGTAGGAATGTTTAGGCATGAAGTGTGAATAAATTTTTGGTATTGTGACATTAGATGTGGGAATTTTGTTTTGTTTTAGGATTTAGCACCTATAATTGTGTTTTCTCCATCAAAGGGAAATCTAATTTCTAAATGATCTATTACTTGAAGATTTTAATGATCCTACTTGCAGAACTATATCGGCCATCTCTTTATATTTATGATTGTTTGATAAAAACAACAACAAAAAAAAAAACCTCTGGTTATTTCTGTAATCATATCTGAGTCAATTTTGGTATTGTACTGTTCTCATCAAAGCTATCATCTAAGTTTGAGCACAACTATATTTTTTTCCTTCTCAATAATTTGCCTTAGTTGGCTTAATTAATATGTTATTTATTTTAAATTCTTGAGTTGAATATTCATTTTCCCTTTTTTTCAGTATAAAATATTATGTTATTCAAATAGGCTTCCTAAACTTAATTATTTTTGTGGGCATTTGTTGATTGCTTCTGGCATTAATCACTTCCCTTTCTCTGTTCTTCTTGACATTGTCCAGAATTTTGCAACCATGTAGTTTTAAATTGAAGAGGATATCGACCATGCTGACCAAAAACCTACGAGCTTTTGGGGGAGGGGTGCCAACTCCTCCCTGGGAGTACAGTTGTGAGATTTCCAGAGAGATCAGGATAGTATAGATCAAGATTTTGCATAAAATTTCTGTTTAAAGATTCCACAGACACTTTGTGTTTACTTTTCTAAGGAAATTGCAACAATTTCACCAAAGCTTAAAATTTTTCACATAACCATTCAAAATACACTTTCGATATATATTTTCATTATCCATTTCGATGCCATGCTGAACTGAAGCAAGGATTCATCACATTGATGATGTAGCCAGATAATTTTTTCTATCTGCAGTTTCTGCTTTATTTTGCAGGTGAAGATTTAAAAACTCGGTACCATAGCTGCTGTAGGTAGGTATCCCAATTTTACCAGATATTAATATAATCTTGCCTTGGATGAAATAAATGATTTTGGGGACTTATAATGTGGAGTTATTTATGCATTCCTAGAATAAAACTTAATTGGTCATTTTTATTAGTCTCTTACTAGATTGCTAGAATACATTTCATAACATTTTATTTATTGTTTGTTTTAATAGGTGGTTTTGTGGCTGGAAACTTCACTCCTTTACTACTAAATTTCACTTTTCTATGTTTGTTGAGATAGCCCAAATTTATCTAGAACTTAACTCCTTTCTGCAGGAGGTACCACTGCCCTCATTGAAATTGTGTTATAAAATCCGTTGTAACCAAATGAATGCTAGATAGCCACAAAAAGGTTTTTATTATATTTCTTTAAATTATTCGCAACATTAAGATTTGTACCAGCTTGACTAGCCTATGAGACAACATCTCTACAATTCTAGATTTTCTTACAATAAGGATATTTTGGAAATCTCTCTGTTTATATGTTTATTGTAATGTTTATTTTTAGAAACCAAGAATTAAACCAATGCTTTGCTCCATCCCCTAATTCTTTCTGTGTTACTACACCCTGAAGAAATTTCTTGAAAATTTTCTTTTCTCTAGATATTAATCTTTACTGTCCTGAAATGATGCTACAAATTTTTCCTAATGATTTGTATTTCTTTGACATTTAAATAAAAATTTGAGCAGAATAGGAAATTAAATGAATGGGTGCAAGTCATGATGTTGATTGTACATACAGCTATCTTTTTTCCTGAGGGTGCCACCATTTAAATGATGTGAGACAATCCAGTACCGCCCCAGGCTACTTTATGTCCAATATGTCTATACCACCTGAGAAGTGGAGCGAAGATAAACATTTCTCATGCAAAAATACCATCTGGTTTTATTGCTCTTCGATTTTCAGTAAAGCCTCTGAGATTTAACTATAAGAACAGACATACTGATGACTTCTCTCTTTCATATAAGAAAAGGATCATGAACAGAACCAAATACCTCCCTTTTATATTCTTTTCCCCATGATGCCCTAAATAATAAAGTAATAGCAAAATAGCTAAATGCTTGTAAATGTCCTCCTTTAGAACAGCTGCAAATCAGTTCTTAACATATATTTGACCCTAGGAAATCAGTAGAAACTATCTTGTAATGTTGATATTGTATAACAAAGCAATTTCTCTTTTCGAAAGAGCTACATATAAATATTTTCATGGTTAATTGAATCTTTATAATTATTTCAGGAAACACAATCGAAATAGGCCCTTTCTTATTACACACAGGACAATTTTTCTTTTTTTATTTTCTGCTTCAATTAAAATCAATGGGTTTGGGTACTATTTGTATTGAAATAATTTTACCTACACACACACACACACACACATATATATAAAATTCAGCTCAGCATGCTTGAATGTAATCTTTTGTATTATTTTTCTATTGCAGTATAACAAATTGCTACAAAATTAATAGCTCAAAGCAATAGTCATTCATTAACTCATAGCTTTCACCGGTCAAGAATCTGGGTACAGATTAGCTAGGTCCTCTGCTCAGGGTCTCACCAGGCTGAAATCTAGGTGTTGGCTAGTGCTATAATCTCATCTCAAGTTCCTAGTTTATTGTGCCTTAAGTGGTTTTTGGCACAATTTACTTCTTTATATCTGTAGGACTAGGTCATTTATTCCCTAGGCTGCAGTACCTAACTCCCTTTGCTACAGCCTAGTACCTTCCCTGGCCTGTTAGGAACCCCGCTGTGTATCACCACCTGAGCTCTGTCCGCCTCCCTCCCCCTCTCTCCCCATCTGTGGAAAAATTGTCTTCTATAAAACTTAGGAACTGGGGCTGCATAGTGGGATGGCAAGAGGTGAGTAGTGGGTGTAAAGAAAGCTTCATCTGTATTTACACCCCTCCCCAGCCCTCACATCACAGCCTGAGCTCTGCAGCCCCCCACCCCTACCCCATCCACCTATCCATGGAAAAATTGTATTCTTGAAACCGGTCCCTGGTGGCAAAAAGGTTGGGGACCGCTGCCCTGAAAACTGCCTGCCATTCTCTGCCATGTGACCCTTTTCAAACCATAGCAATTTATGTTCTTTCCAGACAGCAGTAAAATATATCTGACCCTTAATCTCTCTGACCTCTGAGAAGTCATTTTAAAGAACTTACCTGGTTCACTCATGTCCATCCAGGATCCTCTCTGTTGCTTAAATCAAAGTTAACTGATTAGGTATCTTAAGTACATTTGCACTATCTTTTTTACAGTGCAAAATAACATAATCCTACATCACTGTTAATGATCATGCTTCTGAAACTAACAGCGTGAGTTTTTTTTTCTCATACCAACCAAGTCTTCAACTCTCCAGATGCCAACTGGGTGTCCAATCATTCAGTTCAATTTTGACACTAACTACCTAGAGTTAGCACAGACTCCACAGGTTAAGGGCTCAGTACCACAAAACCACCCCCACTTCAGACACCAATCACAAGTCCTGAGCTATATTCTTCACTGATCAGCTATGAAGTTGAGAAGTCCCCACAACTCCATCCTTGAGTTTGATAATTTGCTAGAATGTCTCACAGAACCAGGAACGTGCTTTACTCACTATTAGCAGTTCATTATAAAGAATACAAATAAATAGTCAGATAAAGAGGTACATGGGGTCAAGTCAAGAAAGAACCTGAGCACAGGAGTTTCTATCCCTGTAGGGTTGAGCTGCACCACCCTTCTGGCATGTGGATATGTTCACCAACTCAGAAGCTTTCTGAGCCCCTTTGGTCAGAGTTTTTATGGAGATTCCATTACAAAGTCATGATTGATTAAATCACTGACTAGGAGTGATTGACTCAATCTTCACCCTTCTCCCTTCTCCCTTCTCTAAAGTTCTAATTACATGGTGGATTCCTCTGGCAACCAAACCCTATGCTAAAGCTATCTAGGGACCCACCGAAAGTCACTTCATTAGCACAAACTCAAGTATGGTTGAAAGGGGAATATCATAAATAAAAAAAGACATGTCTCTCATCTCCATCACCCAGGAAAAGAGATTTATGAGGAACAACTAATAAACACACACACATATACCTACATCTTATTACATATGTGTGTATATATATATATAATCCCATATTATAACACAATAATAATAATAAAAATAAATTACATTGTATTCTCAAATCTTACACACAAAGAAAGAAAATTACAGAAGAGAATGCACCAGGGATAGGAATTTTGGGGATACTCTTAGAATTTTGCCTACTATTACTGTCTAGCCAACTAATGGAAACATAAGCTTATGTATGTCCATTGATTACATGAACATTATACACAACTGAAACTTAGGGAAATATGACTAAGACCATAGTTATCATTTTGTTTTTATTCTTACTCTGTTCCAGGAAATGTGCTTTGTGACCAGGGAATAATTGAATCTTTGCAGCAACCTTATTGGTTATGCATTATTGTTATTATTACCCCTAAAATTTAGAGATGTTTAATGCCTGGCTTGAGGTCAGACAGCCTTGACTGGAAAAGCCTGGGCTGAAGCCCAGATTCTTTAACACTAGTGCCTGTGCTTCCTCTGTATAATCCAGTTTTTTAGCCTCATAAAAACCCTCATTCCTTGTAGATGCAGACGTAAGAGGGGAGTTATTGGGCTCATCACTGTTCAGAAGCCCTCAGTCTTAGGCAGAGTTCCTATGAGGAGATGAAAGTCTAAGGAAGGTGACTAAAAGGCAAAGTTAATGTCTGTCCTTCCTATGGGTACATGTATCAGAATTGTAAGAAGTGGGGAGACAGTTGGGGTGGACTCCTCATTGCTTCTAATAAACTGAGTATCTGAGCCAGGGATCATGCTATAATACTGGGAACCTGACTCCCAGGAAGATCCACTAGCACATTTGCCTTGGGTCATATTACTAGCTAGAAGAACAGGCCTGAATTCAAGCTTTTGAAGATCTGTGGAGTGGTGATTATTTCACTGGTATTGCCAACTCCAAAAGCAGTCCGGGTGTATCACCCTATATAAATTAATAACCAAGACAGATTTATCTCTGCAAATATACCCTTGTGGCAAACTAACTTAGCAGCTTGGGAAAAGTATGTACTCCAGACAGTTGGATCATTCTGAGTCCACAGAAATCTCTGGACACAACTTACTAGAGACACACAATGTCCATCAGACATGTTCACTTCTCCCTTACTGAGAAGCTCAACACACTGACAGTAGGATGCATGGTGATGGCTCCTGATAACGACCACTTTGGGCATCCCGATTTTTCTTGCCAAAATCATTTGAACATATACTAGGAATCACTTGGACAATTTAACTGAGATAGGAATAAGAGAAACAGACTGAAATTTCTTTGAGGCCTCATCAGATCAATATCTGAGATCTTGTACATTTTTCTATGTGAAACACTTAAGTATGCTTCCTCAAGGCCAGTTGTTTTTGTGCAGCTACTGCAGATAATGATATGCAAATAAAATTAGTAGTCACTGGAAAACCACCTTTTATTAATCAATATGTGATACTGACAGATGACACATACTTAATGCTTTACAAAAATTGTAGGTATTTTTGATCTTTTGCTTGATGTATTCTTTTAAAGTTATCTTAGTATTTATGTGAAACATTAACTTCAGTCACCCATTTTGAAGTTAATAAGGTACATAAAGACTTGACAGGGCAAACTTTTCTAAACATCTGATTATTCTTATCAAGCCTGTATTCAGTTATAGATGTATATAAATTCCTTTCTCAAGAATTCAACTATTGGACTTCATTTTTTTTTCCTGAAGTTATTGAGTTTACTACTTGTTTACAATGGAATAAATAACTAAAGTACATTAAGAGTTTATTAAATTCTATTAGAATGAATATGTTGTATGAGGTACCTTTTGATTTTATTTTGCAATAAAAGGATTCCTCTGTGTGTTCCAGACTTTGTAGAGATGTAGAAGCCTTGTTCCAGGGTCAACTTGCTTCTCCTAATTATGATTGCTGATTCTTTAAAAATATTGCTATAATATAAAGTCCTCATGCCTTTATATTTCCTGATTTCTTCTTCTATTTTTCTGCTACAATTACTGAAGACTATCTATCTTGCTAAGAAAATGGGTCCTCTAAATTATACTTTGGTTATATGCCTTATATTCCCTGGATCAGCTATAGGAGCACCGATTTATCTAATGCAGGTGATAGAATTTCTGTCCATGGTCCTACTTTGAAGGCAAGTCCTCTGCCTCTTGTTGGAATTGTGTCCTAAATACTGTCTTTTAAGTGACCTTCCCACAGAATTTCATCCTTGATTCTACTGATTAATCTTGAGGTAAGGAAGTGACACAATTAGAATCAATGGTCATAATGAGATTTTTACTGCATATGTGAAGAGAAGCATGCTCCCTTACCACTGGATTTCAACTTGGGAAGATGGGAACCTATGAAGCTGGAGACTTCCATGTGAAACTTGAAAATGAAGGCATCAAGACCAAGGCTGAGTCAGGACCAAAAATTTTGTTTCTCATTGCAACCTTATCTGAATTAGGTAACAAACTTGGAGTTTTCTGTTATAGGAGACACTAAGTTCTTTTTTTATTGAGTTGGGTTTTCCCACTTATAACTGGAAGTTTTCTAAGTAAAACATCACTGTGGCAAAGGAAATGCTATAGCTTGTCATGAGAGCATTTGACAAGGACCTTAACCTGGCCTAAAGAGTCAAGAAAGCAAAGTACCTAAAAGTAGGGATATCCAAGCTGAAATGTGAAATATATGTAAGAATAAGCCAGGTGAAAGGGAGAGGGTAGAAGTAGAGAATACATTTCCAAATGGAGTGAAAAACGTGTGCAGAGTTTTTTCTACATTTAGGGAACTGATATAAGAATAGTATGTATAGAAAGAATGAAGACATTTGATGAGATTGGAGAGAAAGACAGAAACTTCCTAGGCCATGAATTGACTTAAGTTATTGGCCATTCAAAACTATTTTTGATTAGAAAATGAATACATGCACATGGCAAAATTCAGACACAGCAGTGGATGCTACTGATGTTTTCTCCCAGACCCTACAGGCAGAGTTTCAATGCCATTGTTTCTTTTCTTTTCTTCAAGAAGAGATAACTAATGTTCACACAAAAATATTTATTCAAATGTTTACAGTGTGCTTTGCTGAAAACTAGAACCAAGTTAAATATCCTTTATCTGATAAATGGGAAGACAAACTCTAGTGCATCCATACAATGGAATGTTATTCCACAAACAGGGAACATGGGGGAGGAATAGGTATTTGTGTATGGGAGGAGGAGAGTTAGAACTGAATATATTTTACTTTTTTGTCATGTGATATTTATATAAGACATTCTAGTGAGAATTCATGTAGTAAATTAAATCTATAGTCTTCTCACCACAGTGAAGAGGTTAGAATTTGACAGTAGTTGAGTGAATATCCAGGTGAATAAATGCATTTAAATATGAAGAAATAAACCATACCTCAAATGTATGGGGCCATCTGACCACACCACTGTCTGTATACATTTTTTGTTGTATGAGAAACCATTTGATCTAAAATATATAAAAAATTACTTCCCATTCATAGACTATAATTTAAAAAAAGGGAATGAGTCTTATAAAAGTAAAACATTTCTCCACTTGAGATTATTTAATTTATTGATTAAAACTATGCCAATGAGAAAATTGGCACTGTATTTTATTACCAAACTATTAACATATGGACATATAAGAAAAGAAGCAAAATACATACACATTTCAAAAATTTTACTGTGAATGTCCTTTGGAAGTTTTTTATTTCCAGAGAGAGTTTATATCTATTATCTTATTTCACCTTAGAACAACCCCTGAGGAAATGTATTATCAATCACATTCCAAAAAATTAGGACTATGAAGTTCAAAGAAGTGAAGTCTCTTGTTAATTGTGTAGGTGGCTAAGCAGGGACTAGAATGAATGCATTCTATTCAATGCAAAACATGCTGAGCATCCACTTAAACCAGATAAATTGGAAATTATTGATGGGTTCAGATAGAGTTAAATAGCATCTGATTATTACCTTCCAAGTGTTATAGCCTTCTATCAGTTAGAACTGGGAAGGGCATGATCACCTATCCCCTGAAGTAGCACTGGAGATGAGCGCTTGAGCACTCAGGAGCCTCGCCCAATACTCCTTGCCTTAGTTTGCCTTTCTCTGTTTTTGAGTAAACGTAATTTATGAAAACTTATTTAAAAATATTAACAAATGGTACCACAAACCTGGAATTTTGACTGTGTCAATATGTCTGTGCATTTCATAGCATTCATAGCAGTGTTAGTTTTCTAAGATTGTTGCTTATGGATTTTAGAGTCATAATTTAAACTCAATTGGTAAATTGTAGTAAATTTCCACTTATTTGTGATAAGTATTAAAGGGCAGTGATTTACCAGGAAGCTTTCAGCGTAAATTGTATACTCCAAGACAGAAATCTAAATGTTATTAATCTTTTTTGTGTGTGTATCAGCAACATGAATTTTGATGACACATTTAAAAGTTAATGCTTAAATGTGAATTTCGAAGTTAAAAATTCACATCTGAAAAAAATATATAATAAACCATTCTAGGAAAATAGGTAAAACTGAAAGAGTCCCATTCAATTTTATTATGTTGCTGGTCCTTTCAAGGTTTAAATGGCTTTTGATTGAGTGCTACACATTCACAGAATATGTCAAATACTGATAGTATTTTGTCATTCTATCTCTGACAGGGACACTTAAGCATTTCTCTCTATATCCCTATTCACTTTTATTTGTTTAGTTTCACTTTGTAAAGCCATTCAGTTGGCATAAGCCACTAAAAATATCAGAAGATAGCAGAAATAAAAATTATAACTTGTTTTTTCTCCCAAGCAGCCTTCCCATTTTTTTGCATACTTCAATGGTTCAAACCCTTTAATTCTCAGTTAAGGTGAATGCAGTAATCATTAATAGCTAAGTAAAAACATAATTTAAGTCAAATTTAAGCTAATCATCTGTTTTTTCCTCTCTGTATGGTTAAGACAAAATAGAAAAGACACAGAAAAGCTGCAAAGGATAAATTGCATGTTGATGGACAGTAGGATGTTATTTAGCTCTTTGCCCCATCATTACCGTGATCTGTTCTTAGTTTTCATTAATCACTGCGTTGTTAGCAACATGGTGGTTAAAAGGGGTCAAGATGTCTTTCTTGTTTACCAGCATAAGGAGCAGAGATATTTTCAACAATTTGCAGTATCATAGAATTCACCTTCTGAAGGAATGAGATCCAATAATTGCACCATTAGTTCACATCACAAAGCAAACTCCACCAAATCAACTAATGAAACCACCCTACAAAGAAACAGGAAAAGCTTACATTTATAAAAGATTGTGAATCCTTACTGAAGAGTTGTTGTGGAATTAATGATCTGAGAATTGTTCCTCAGACACTGATTTGGAAATGCTCTTAGTCTTTATTTTGTTAATGGTAACTTATACAGGATGTGCTCCCGGAGAAGCAGCCAGCAGGAGGCTTATTAAGGGACTTTTCTTGGGATCAGCACTTGTGGAAGGAAGGAGTAGGAAAGAATGATAGAAAAATTAGGTCCTGAGAGAAATTGAGCTGTAATGAAAGCAACTTAGCCAACTGTCCATGAAGGGCTGTGACGCAGAAAAATCCCTTCAATGTTGCGCTGAGTTGAGTTAACGGGGCCAGATCTTTATATTTCCTCCTCACTGGATGCTAACTACCTGGGAAGCAAGTATGATCTTGGCCAAGGCAGCTCTCTTCAACTCAATTCCTGTAGATGTCTGACAGATGAGGGTTTTCTGCTGGTAAAACTTCTAATAGTTGGGAAAATTAATATTTTTTTTCTGAAGGGGAGTGAGAATGGGGCATCCACCATAAATCAAAGCTCAAATAATCAATCTGTCAAATTTATCTATTTGATATGCAAAAACCAGGTACTATAAATGAGTCTTTATCATACACAAAGGTAAAAATATAGATTTCTGACACTATATTTTAAGCTTAACACTGGTTGTATGATTTGAAAATCTGTCTTTAGCATCAATTTTCATCTACAAAAATACAAGTTCCAATTTGACCCAGGGCCAGGCAACATTTTATGTAAGGGGCCAGAAGCAAGCATTATTTTTGGTTTTGTTAGCCATATGGTCTTTATCTCAACTATTTAATTCTACTTCTGGAGCATAAAAAGAATCATAGGCAATATGTAAATGAGTAAGTGTATCTGTGTTCCAATAAAACTTTATTTGTAAAACGATTTTAGAAAAACAGGCTACAGTTTGCTGACCCTAGAACTAATAACCTCTATTTTCTTTCTAATCACTATCACTCTTGGTTTTTATAATTCTTTCTCAAAATTAGTTAATAGGCATCTTCTTTAAATTATATACAGTCACATGCCACATAATACAGCAGTGGCTCCAAGGTTATAAGAGAGCTGAAAAATTCCTATCACTTAGTGACATCATGGCCATCATAATGTTGTGAAGCAATGCATTACTCGTGTTTGTGGTAATGCTGGTATAAATACAAGTGCATTACTTTTTGTATCTTATACCCATATTTTTACTGTATTTTTTTCTATGTTTAGGTATGTTTAGACACCCAAATACTTATAATTGTATTACAATTGCCTACAGAATTCAGTACAGTAACATGATCTACAGGTTTGTAGCCTAGGCTCAGCAAACTCTATACTCTATAGCCTAGGTGTGTAGTAGTTTGGCTAAGTTAGTGTAAGTGTTAGATAGATAGCAAGGGATTTCAGGTCTCTGAGAGACAAAAGTGTGTGCTGTTGAGGTTCACCCCTCCCCCTAGTGAGCTTTCAGAGAGGCTCATAGGAGATCTGCAAACATAGTAAGACTTAGGTCATATCCCAACTGTCTAATCAAAGTAGTTCCATGGTGACGTCTGAGAGGTAAGGGAGGTCCCAATCTGGACACTATAAGACAAAACTGAGACCACAACCAAGCCCCTTTCTTTTTTTGCTCTCTTGCTGCTACAACAATGGCTCCAGTCGTGATCTGTGGCATATGTATCTCGCTCTATAAACCTATATCTTGCTCTTGCTCTATTTTATTTTTTTCTCCTTAACAAACCTCATTTTCATGCTTGCCTTACTTTGGTGCATCTGGTCATTCTTTGGCCATGAGCACACCAAGAACCAGCATTTCAGAGGACAATCTGACATAAGTACACTGTACAATGTTGCACAATAACAAAATCGCCTAAGGAGGCATATCCCAGAACATATCCCCATTGTTCAGCAACACTTGATGGTACTGTAATTACTTCTCAAAATAGATAGTAGAGAAAAAAAATAAATAGTCAAAATTTAGAATGCCTTAGTATTTCCCTTTTCTATTTTAATAACAAAAGCTTTATTAATTAGTTTTATTCACAAATAATACTTATAAAATGTATTTACTCAATAGGAAAATTACATGTTAAAAAGTAGTATCTTACCCTTTTCTAAATTGCAGGCCAATTTTCTAAAGGAGTTTCCTGAAAAGGACAATGAAGATGTTTAGAGAACCTTACTCTTCTCATCCTCTCATCAATATATCCACAAGATATTTCTAGAAAAAATTCAAGGTTGTTGTTTTGTTCTTGTTGTTTAGTTTGTTTGTTTTTGGTTTTCTTTTTTGTTTTGGTTGAGTCCTGGGTTTTGCTGGCAAGGAGGGAGAGAGGGAAGGCCACTCATGTGGTCATTTAATCAGTTTCCTCCAGTGTCTGGTCGAAAACCAAATATCAAAGTTTCTTAAGAAAGATCCTTAAAGATATTATATTAAGTCAAATAAGCCAGTCAACAAAGGACAAATACTGCATTGCATGATCCCACTTGACATTTCTAAAGTATTCAGACTCATAGAAGCAGAAAGTGGAATGGTGGTTGCCAAGATAATAAAATCCTAGAGATGTGTTTTACTTGCTTACATTTAAAAATACTATACTGTACACTTAAAATTTTGTTATGATGGGAGATATCACATTAGATAATTTTTACCACAGTAAAAAAAAAAAATCTTGATGTGAAAGAAAGGAAAAATAGCAAAAATATAATGCATGGTAGGTAGAATTCTAAACGTGTTCTCCCCAACCCCATCAATGTTCCATTACTTAATAAATGAGATATTACTCCAATGATTATTGAATATGGAACAGTTGCCCTTAAAACAGATTGCCTGGGTGGATTGAGATCATCACATGAGCTCTTAAAAACAGAATGCTATGAGCAGAAAAATAAGACAGAGATTAAAAGCATGAGGGGAATACTACCCACTGTTGGTGGTTTTGAAGCTGGTGAGGAACACATGCTAAGCAGTGTAGGTGGACTGTAGAAGCTAATAACAGACCATAGATGAGAGGCAGCAAGGAAATGGGGAGCTCAGTTCCACAGGGCAGGGGACCCAATTGAGCACACAATCAAATGAGGATGAAGGCAGATTTTTCCACAAAATCTCCAGATAAGAGCCTAGTCTAGCCATTATCTGGATTTTTGTCTTTATGGAATGATGCCCATCTAGTTTTCAGACTTCCAGAAACTATGTGTTGTTTAGCCTTTAAATGGGGTAATTTGTCACTTAGCAATAGACAATGCATAAAGTGATAGCTGAGGAAGTCTCCAGATCCCACTAGAATATAACTTCATATGGGAAAAGATTTATATCTGATATTTTTACAGGTGTATCTCAAGCACCTGTAACAATACCAAGCATCCAGAAACACCTACTTAATTTATATTTAATGAATAAATAGATTAAGGAAGAATTTTATTTGATCAAGGTATACATGTTGAAGGAAAAGATTTAATAGAAACAAGAGGGAAACCTAAGAAAACAATGGTAATTAATGTCCAAAAACCTAGACATGGGACAGGATGGCATCCAAAGAAAAAGATAAATAAGTGTATAATTGCCTTACTCTATGAATGTGCTGGGGGAAGCAGGTAAGCATGTATGTGCTTTCAGATTGTGATTTACATATTCAAAACAGGAAATTAAAGAGATCTTAGAGATAACACTATATTTTAATTGAAATAGTATGTAATTGCCTGATAAGTAAAATTGGAGGTAGTGATTTGGAGGGCTTGTTAAGAGCTATAAAGATAAAAAGAATGTGAATAAAGTATGATATGCCGTAGTTTAATATTTCAAAGATATTCCAATTCTTGGTAAAGAAATAGTTCACAGAAAAGAAAAAGAAAAGGGTGATTAATATGCTTTTAGAACTGAGATATTAAAGGAAATGTGCAATTAAGTTGTTATTACCCATAATGGTAGCAGGAGTGGGTGTGGAATGAAGACAGGAGGCAGAAAATGATAAATGGGAGCTCAAAGACTTTATGAATAAAGGACCAGAAATTGGTAGATAATGCATGAATGGAGGATGCAGGAAATTGTGTTTGGAAGGCTTCAGCTCCAAAAAGAGAAGGGTTTAGCCCTTTCCATTTATGTGAAAAGAAAATGACTACAAGTCTTAGTGAGGTACAAAGAGGTTATGAACGCTACCTGTAGACACAAGATGCTATGGGAAATCAAAGTCTTTCTTCCCTTGAAAGGCCAAAGGCAGGAAGAACTTGTGGACAAAGCCTGAAAGGGAAATAATAAGATCAGAAAGATGAGAAAGGACTGCAACTTTTTGCCTAGCATGCTTACTTTTTATCTAATATGCCCTTAAAGATTAAATGTTTAAAAAACTACATGTCGAATGGCCATTTGCCACCCATCTGTTTCAATAAAATAAAAACAAAGAAAATGAATGTTCTGCCACTTAAAGCAATTATTTTAATGTTAATTAATTGTGGCTAAATCATTTATATTTTCAACTCCATGAAAATTTTAGGTAATATTTACATGGAAACATAAAATTTCCAAGTTGCTGAAATTGTCATTTTTAAATGCCAAAATATAAGTTGTTAATATGATTTAGGCAGAATGGCCTATGAGCTTTCAAACCTGGAATAAAGAGTCTGGAACATTATTTGATATAAAGTTAAATTGAATAATAAATAAAATTCTATGTTATTTCAAATTCCAAGAAAAGAGGATAAAGTATAATATCAATGTAAGACATACTTTTAAATAAGTTCTTTTTTTTTACTATAATAGTAGTTTTTAAAGATATAAACTTAGTTAAAATCATAAATATTTTGAAAACTTTTCTTTTTAACTTTACAAATGTATATTTTCTCATCCCCAGAATATACTTTACAAAACTCATTATTAGAATTTTTGATTTTTAAAGAAATAGCAGACTTTATAGAAATCAAACCTGGAACTCTTACAGAACTTCTATTAATATTTTACAAAATATAGAGATTTTAGCTGAAAGTCTTTATTATGGCGTTATCAAAGCTGACTGCCAATTTTCCCATTGTTCATCTTGGAAAACTGTATGTACTTTTTCCTTTGATAATGTATATAGTGCTACAGAGGGCAGTATGTAGAAGTAAATTGTTACTGAAATTTTTAAACATGTTATTTTCAGTGTATTCTAAAAGAAGGCATATGTATCAATAGACTTATTAATACTTATATCTTACTTTATAAGATAAACACCAGGCATATTTAATCAATAATAAAATTAGTAAAATAAGGATTAATTTATTTTGAAAATAGACATCTGAGAGTTTAATACTACAATTGTGTTCAGAAATACAACCAAAATACATATAGAAAAAATTAGCCAGGCATGGTGGCACATGCCTGTAGTCCCAGCTACTCGGGAGGCTGAGGCAAAAGAATCAGTTGAGCCCAGGAGTTTGAGGTTGCTATGAGCTAGGCTAATGCCATGGCACTCTAGCTGGGCAACAGAATGAGACTCTGTCTCAAAAAAAAAAAAAAATAAAATAAAATACAACCAAAATATTTTGAATAGCAAAGAGTTATATAAAAGCCAATATATCAAACTCAAAAGGAAAGATATAGCTAATGGTACATAAATTTGTACAATGCCTCCTAGTTTTAAATTACATCTGGTTAGTAATCCTCAAAGTAGCATTTCTAGATATCTTACTAAAAAGGTAAGTATACAAATTACATTCATTAAAAAAATTTTATTAAAAATATACACCATGTCAGATAATGTGTTTGGTGCTTGAAAATCAATATTATATACAATAGGCCAAGCCTCTCTTTTAGAAGTTAACAATCTTCTGAGTTTCTGGCAAAGAAGGAACTACAGTACCGTATGAAACATGGTGTGATGAGGCAAGTAGTTGTACTGTGGCCAGGTGCTAAATTTAGAAGTAAAACTGTACTTAAAGAATAGACAAAGTACGTGTAAGATACAAGAGAGAAATAGAGCAACCAGGAGTGAAGAGGATGAAGAAATACACTTTTACGTAAAAAAGAACAGCTTGTACTTAGTGCATGCATATTTACAAAAAAGGAAGAGGGCAGGAAGAGATTGAAGAATAGGAAAGAAAGGGAGGGAAAGAGGAATTGAATAAGGACAGGAGCAAGAAAAATGGCATTTTCTAAAAATAAAAATTAGTAGGAAAATGTACACCTTAGAATGTGGGTGAGAAACAGCAAGAAATGAGATTGAAAAATTAATAAGAAAATAAAAAGACAATACTGCAGAAAAATATGCAAAAGACTTCAACAGTCGTTTTATCAAATAGGATGTTCAAATGGCCAACGTATTTATAGTTGGTCCTTTGTATCCGAGGGTTCAGCAAATTGAACACAAGCATCCCGGGATTTTGGCATTCTCTGGGGTGGGAGGTGGTATGAGGAAGTAGAAGGTATTGCAAAGGTGGAGAAGAGGCAGCTGAGGACCAGCAGGGGGCGGTGTCCCGGAACCAGTCAATCCCTGCAGATACCAAGGGACGACTATATTACCAATTGTTCCACGACACTGAATAACAAGATAATGCAAATTAAAATCATCATGATATGGAACCATACACCTAATATAATGGCTATGATGTAAACAAAAACAAATGCAACAGAAAACCACAACTGATAATAACAAGTGATGGCAAGGAAATAAAGCAACTAAAATATGCACTGTTGTTGGCAATGTAAATTGATTTAACCACTTTGGAAAATTATTTGGCAACTTTTATTAAACCTTAATATGTTCCTGCCTTATGGCCAATCAATTCTACATCCAAGCAACTCAAACATCTATTAAAAATAGTATAATTAAAAGTATATTATATAGGTATGTTGCATAAGCTATGCTGTAAGACAAGGGCAAGAACAAAACTATTGCTACAGACAACAACAACATGACAAATCTCGTAAACATAATATTGAGCAGAAGGATCTAGAATTACAAAGTAATTCCATTTAAATAAATATAAAAATAAACAAAACCATTTTATTGTGACAGAAATCTGAATAGCAGTTACTTTTGAGGAAAAAGGATGTGATAAACAGGAGGACTGGGAACAGTATTTTGTGTGTGATACTATTAGCATTGCACTTCTTTATCTAGGTTGTTGTAATATGAGTGTGCCTACTTTGGGAAAATTCAGAAATCTTTATATGAAGGATATTTGTATAAATATTAGAAAAGTATCAAACAATTTTAAATATCATAAGTGCCCAGAAAACATTTTATTTGTTATACAAACTTGTATGCTGTGATCACTAAAAATCATATTTGTAAAAATATATAATATATTAAACATAACTTTTAACTGCTAGGGAGATGATAACACAGAATCTAATTATGTACTCCAAAGAGGAGAAAAGATGACTCAAAAGACACATATCAAACTCAAATGTATTCTCTACAACTAATATATATTACTTTTAAATTAGGGGAATATTTTAACAAAGTATAAACCAATTACGTTTAATTATATTTGCTATTTGACTGGCTTAACTGAGTATGCTGTGGCACTAAAAGAACAATAAGTTTTTCTTAATTGCCTACTTCTACATTGGTTCATCTTACAAGGCCCCTTTTCATTGCTGTTGTTTGTTTTATTGTTTTTGTTTTGTTTTGTTTTTTAGTAAGACCTGAATATATATTTTTTCTTTGACTGGCTAGCATTTAAAAGGAAAGCAGGAAAGAATGAGCATGCTGAGGCTCTGCTAACTACAGGTTTCAGTATTCTACTTCACTGAATTGAAGTCTTCACTATTTTTATTTATGTATATATTGATTCAATCATATTTTTGTTTATTCATTGTGGATTTATTAGGAAACTTCTTTATGGTACAGTTTACATAATATATTATATTAAGATTTCCATTTTCCAGAAAGCAAATCAAACAGATTGTGACTGGTAACTGACATCTTTGTGTGACCTCACAACTACCAAATTAAACTAAAGTCAGAGTTTATTAGGCACGGCTACCAAAGACTTCAATGGTTACATAGCTACACAGTTTTGTCATTGATAGCTTTAATGGCTTCTGATTGCCCCAAACGATGATCAGCATTACATTTTTGTATGTTTTCTAATTTCAAATCGAATCCATTAGTTTTCTGCAGGATATGAACTTTAGTTACTTTATCTTTAGTGATAACATATTTGATTTATTTGCCCATAGAGATATCTCTAATTTCTAATTTGTTTTTATTTTCCTGTAAGCATTCTAACTATAACACTAAGTCATTGGGTGACTTTTCCCAATATAATGCTTATTAAGATATTGTTGACTTCTATAATTGGCTGACATGTGTTGTGAAATGTTCTCCTGATGGAGCAATCCTGATGCATTCTACTAACAAGAACCTCCATTACCTCACATAGGGGAATTAGCCATTTCTTCACTGTACTTCATGTCTAAGAAAAATATGCAAATATCAAGAAAGCAAACTTTTGAGGAGGGAAATACACATGCATATTAGTTGGAAACATATTTTTTTACTTCTAATTTATAAAAGTTAAAAGTTAGAATATGTTTTTCAGTTTAAATCCCTAAACTAGTGTTTTTTCGCTAATAGTATAAGAACTGAATGTAATCCATTATACAATTATTACGGACAAATGATGAATTTTATTCTTAAATAGTTTTAAAAGTAAGGAGTGAAATTTTAGAAATGCACTAATATTTAAACCTCACCAGAATGTTCCATTCCTTCAGATTTCTAAATCACCAACTGTTATGTTCAAGTTTATCATTCTTAAAAATAGTGCGTATATTAAGGGAAAAAAAGCAATGCTTAGGCTAATGATGACTTTACTGGGTGCAAAAATATAGTTAGATAGTTAGATAGAATGAACAATATTTGATAGCCCAACAATGTGACTATAATCAATGATAAGTTAAGGTATACTTTAAAATAACTAGAAGAATGGAATTGGAATGTTCCTAACACAGATGATAAATGACTGAGGTGATGGATACCCCAGGTATCCTGATTTGATTAATTCACATTGTATGTCTGTACCAAAACATTACATGTACTGTCTAAAGATATAAAAATATAATGTACCCATAATAATTAAAAAATGTAAAAAGTAAAATAAAAAATAAATATAATTCAGAAATATTGGCCAATGTAGAGTTAAAGAAACTTTAATTAAAAATAATAATTTAAAGGAAACAAACATGATGGTAACAAACTAAAAGAACCTAAAATAATAATCTAAAGGAAACAAAGATGATGGCAACAAACTAAAAAATCCTAGAAGTTTGAATATTTACCACTTCAAATGGAATGTAGCTACATTAACAACATTTAAATTCCTTTGCTATTCCCCTTCACTATAATTGCCTTAAAAATTAACTCTATTTATATTGAGAACCACATCCAATAATTTCATGATTATTGTTCTTAAGTGTCAGGCATAATTTTAAAAACTCAAAAAAAAAAAGAAAAATGTCTTATATTTACTTGTATATTGACCATTTCTATTGCTCATTCGTCATTACTCATGTTCCAAGTTTCCTTCTGTTATCACACCGTTTCTTATTTGAAGAACTTTGTTTAGCTGGTCTTGTGAAGAAGTTCTGCTGGTTATAAATTCTTGTTTTCGTATATGTGAATATGTCGTTATTTCTGCTTCATTTCTGAAGAATACATTGCTTAGCATAATATTCTGAGATGATAATTCTTTTTGTACTTGAAAAATTGTGTGCCACTTCATTTTGAACCCCACAGGTGTCCAATGGGAAAGCAGCTGTCATCTGAATTGTTATTCAAGTATACTGAATACTGACAGTGAAACATTTCTCTATGGCTGCTTTCAAGAATTTTTGTTTTTTTAATTTTTTGTCTTTAGTTGTAAGCAGTTTGATTATATTATATCTGGGCATGAATTTGTATGGTTTTACTATTTGGGTTGGTTTTAAAAGTTTATAATTTTTTGCCAAATTTTGGAAAGTTTCAGCCCTTATTTCTTCAAAAAATGTTTTTTTCAGCTGCACCTTGTTTATCTGCTCTTTCTGGAACTTTAATGACAACAAATGTTAGCTCTTTTGTTATTGTTTCACAGGTCCTTAAGAAGTGTTCACTTTGTCAATCTATGTTTTCTATATTGTTTACATAAGATAATTTTTATTGATGTATATTCAAGTTCACTGATTCTTTCCTCCATCATTTCCATTTTGCTATTTAAACTATTCTGTGAGATTTTTATTTTCGTTATTTTAATCGTTTTGGTTTTAAAATTTCAATTTGGTACTACTTTATATTGTCTATTTTTTGCCATGACTTACTTTTTTGTTTTTTCAATTTGTTATGAAATGTTCAGAATTGGTTGTTGGAACATTTTTGTAACAGCTGCATTAAAATCTGTAACTGGTAATTCCAAGGCATATGTTCTCTAATGTTGGTGTTTTTTATCTTTTCACATTTAAGTTGAGATTTTCCTGATTTTGGTTTGAAAAATAATTTGGCTCTGTCCTGGATGTTTGGAGAATTGTATTTTGAAACTCTGATTCCTGTTTAAATATCTTATTTTAAAAGGTGATCAATCTGTTTAGGTCCATACTGCACTTCCTGGCCAATTTTTGTGGGCTATGGTTCAATTATCAATTTAGTTGTACAAAGATTTTGTGGTGCTAATCTGGTCCATACTGTGTGTGTGGCTACACAGAGGACAAGGTTCCAGCCACACATAGTCTTTGAAGAAGTGGGTGGTTAGAGGTAACCTCTCTGCTGGTGTTTATATAGGATGAGAGTAGTTGGCAGGAATTCACCTTGCAGTCTCCTTAACAACTATAAGGTAAGGAGTAGAAGGGACAGCACATCATTATTGTAAGGCAGAAATGGAAGACAGGGCTATATCTATAGACTCTACCAAGGAGGGGTTCTGCCTCCTTATTGCAGGGATACATAAAAGACAGGATGACAGGTTCCTGTTCATACTCTCTATAGCTAAAGTGTTTGATGGGGAGGAGGAGGGATGATGTCAATCATCTTTGAATTAATAACAGTGGTCATTATAACTTGGCTAACTGGTGTATTGAAAAATAAATAGAATTAGTTCCTCAATGACTGTGTATATTTGAAAGCTAGGTGGTGGGAGAGGAGGATTTCATTATGCACCATATCTGAGTTGAGGAGACCAGAAAACAGTACAAAGCATGTGATATAATAGCCAGAGATTCATGAGCTAAGACCACAAGGAGATGTCAACACTAAAATATTGATTATTTTTCTTAGAATGTTACTAAACCATGAGTGATAAAAGTTTTCTTTTTTCCTTTTAACATGTTTTACCTTCCAAAATCTGGTAGTTGAAAATTGTCTTTCCTCTAACAATCTTATTTCCTTGCTTACTCTAGGTATCTGTGCGAGGCTTGTCCTAATAGACATACATTTACTTACTCATAGTACATAGTACTTATGCTTTGAAAAACCTAAACCTCAAAATAGTATACCTTTCTCCAGTTTACAGACAGCTCTGTAGACAGTGGGCTCTCACATTTGGGGACAGAGGCTTAAGCTTGGCAGTCTCTGTGATAAATCCTGAATGAGAAGACTCATATATTAGTTAGTTGCCTGCATAGCTACTTGATTCCATAGTCCTAAAGCAGGAAGTTTAATATTGCAATTATTTCCTCAGTCAAAGATATTGATTAAAGATAATATTAAAAGAATGCATCTTTGATTTACTTTCTGTCTGGATCAGAGAAAAATGATAATGGCTATGAAAATTTGTGGAAAGAAAAATGACTTTTTAAATATCTTAATATTTTGGATGATAATTAAGATATTCTAAAGCACTGGGTGAAAAAGAGTGATTATTATAATACTATTTACATAAATCACTATTTACATAAAATCACTATTTACATAATATTTTAAAAATATTGACCATATATATAATGGTCAAGAAATTGAACATGTTAATACCAACTGTTTTTTCCACCAGGGTATTTAAAATAGGATCTCATTGTCTTTATAATATATAAGGAAACAAAATTAATGTAGTTGTAAAAGTTTGAATATTTTCTTGTTAGAAGGTATATTTTCATTCGTCTCTGCCAAGGAAAAAAATGAAAAAAAATTTAAAAAGAAGAGATCAATAGAAACACTGAAAACAAATTCTCTGTCATACTTCCTGCTTGTATCAATCTATTTTAATTATGCTTGGCTCACTTTGAGTGTTTTCAGCCAAAAATTTCATTCAGGCTACCTGAAGTACATTTCTCAGGGGAAAAAAACATATTTCTTATCATTGTATAATAGTACTTAATAAATTAAAATGACATTTGAAAATGTCAAGAGGATGCAAGTTTGAGCATGTGTATTTGTGTGTGTATACACACACACACACACACACACATATATATACACATACAGTTGTCAAAGCCTTGAATCTTTGAACACTTCAAAATTATTTAATCTTTTAAAAAATTATTACTGGCAAGTTTTGATAACTTGCAAGATTAAGCAGCACATGATTCAGTAATAATTTAGAAGCATGGCTCATTTAATGATGATAGCGGTGCTTTTTTGTTTTCTGTTTTTTTGGTTTTTTTAACCAGTACTATATTTCATCTTTTCTTTCAAGAAACTAAGAGGAGGCGGTGAGAGTAGAGCAAGAAAGAGCAAGAGAGAACAAAATAGAATTCAGAAAATCTGATTTCTGGTTTCTACCTATTTTTTCTTTAAAAAGGTATGTATTATAATAAATTCAGTTATTATTCAAGTGTTTTATTCAGCAATTACTATATTTGACACACTATGTACATCGCAAATATAATGCAATGGAATCCTACATAATTTACAGGAGAAACAGAACCATTATGGTTATTCACTAAAGGTATCAATAGAATAAATAATCCTTTTAGACCTGTACCCCTTGTTATCTGGCAAGGTCATCCTCTTCTACCCAGCACACAGCTTCAGGAGGGACACACATGGAGCAGTGAGGGAGGAAGGGGACACCTGCCTAGCCAGCCAGGTCAGCCAAATCAACCCTGGTGATCATGGGATGACAGATATCACAGCCAGATCACCCTTACATCCATGTATACCTTTTTATCATCAACTACTCTAGATAGTGATAAGCCCTTTATTAAATAGCCTCCACTAAGCTTTTCCATATCTGTAACATTATAAATAATGTAACAACTATAGTTTGAAAAATTAGCTCCTAGATTATATAAGTATTTACTATAATAAAAACTATACATTTGCTATAATAAAATGTTTATTAATATGAAGTTATTATTACTATTTCAATTTTGTGGATATTGGCTAAAACTCCCTAGACTCTCTTTCTTTCTTTTTTTTTTGGAGACAGAATCTCTCTTTGTTGCTCATGCTAGAGTGAGTGCCGTGGCGTCAGTTTAGCTCACAGCAACCTCAATCTCCTGGGCTCAAGCAATCCTTCTGCCTCAGCCTCCTGAGTAGCTGGGACTACAGGCATGCACCACCATGCCCGGCTAATTTTTTCCATATTTTTAGTTGTCTAGCTAATTTCTTTCTATTTTTAGTACAAATGGGGTCTTGCTCTTGCTCAGGCTGGTCTGGAACTCCTGAGCTCAAACAATCCTCCCGTCTCGGCCTCCCAGAGTGCTAGGATTACAGGTGTGAGCCACCACGCCTGGCCTAGAGTCTCTTTCTAATCAAAAACAGCAAAAAAACAAACACATAAATCTCTTCCAGAGTTTTTTTCTTATTAACTGGCATAAATGTCTATCCAATTACCAAAATAGAAACCTCAAACAAAACTCTTGCTCTCTGTTTCTTGACATTGACATTTGTACTTCTCCATGGGGGGTCATTGGCTAAACTTTTGCTTACATTTATGTCACGAGCCCATGAAACATAGTGGCTACAAGAATGGGCTGTGGAGACAAACTAACCCCAATTCATAGCCCAGCTTCTCCACTGTTAGCTGTGTGACTTTAGATAAGTTATGCCATCTCTCCAGAATTCAGTTTTATTGTTTCAAAGACTAAGATAAAAATAATTGTATCTACTTCATTTAGGATTAAGTGACTTAATGCATGTAAAGTGCCTTGTACATGGTACTCAACATCTATTAGTCTCTGCTCTCTTGGGCTTCTATTTTCTTTCCTTGATAATTCTACTAATTTCATCCCATCTAACTTTCTATTGTTCAGTAATTATCCAATTTCTAAGCTTCCTTGTAAGATAATGACCAAGTTTTTTTATATTCCAGCAATTATATGTTTCTTTCAATCATACTTGGACATATGCTCTCAGTGTGCCATTTTAAACTGAATGTTCCTTCTAGAATTTCTTGAATTTTCCCTTTTATGCATTTATCCCACTTTATGTGTATCACTTGTTTTCCTAAATTTGCACTGTGAGATGGCAGGACCCATGCCTGTCCTCTTCCCTAGACACCGTGTCTGAGCAAGAATTGAATTAAATGAAGAAATTAATATATTGAAGAATAAAACAGTGTAAAAATAAATATGCAAACCTTACCCTCAACCAGTAAAACAGCCTCTGGGGAAATGACAATCCACTACAATCTTTTTGTGATGAAACTTAGATACCTTTAAATGGAGAAAAGAAAGGAAGTTTTAGAAACACAATAGTAGTTAATTTGTATTCATCACTTTAATCTAATCAACTGACTCATGAATTATGTCTTTTTATCTCCCTTTCTGCAGAGTAGGCATTTAAGGCTCAGAGAGATTATAATACATCAGTGGTGGGTGATGAAGTTTACATGTCAACTAGTCCTTATATAACCAACACATACCTGCTGCCCACAGTGATGATCTCAGTCAAAGGGAGCTTTCTGGGTTTTCAAGACATTTTTAAGGAGCCTCATCTCAGTTCCATCATGAAAAAGGCTACCCTGAATGTTTTTCTTTGTTCAGAATATGTCACCATATGATTTTAACTGTGGAAATAAATGAAGATCACCCAAATCAGAACAAGCAAAGGCTGTTTTTTTCAGAGATTGTTATAGCAAGAGAAACAGCCACCATCACTTGTATTTGACAGAGCCTCAAAGGCAGAGAGAGGGTTGGGAAAGCTTTAGAGTAGAAGAAAGAGAAGGCTTCAGGTATGTCCTTATTAGAGGCTGTCAGTATGAAGATGCCGTAGGTGATCTAACTAGAAGTGGAGCATCATATGTGATTGGTTAAGAATGCATATTTAGTTTTCTCCAGTTGGTCTTAATTTGGAAGCAGGAATACAAATTAGGGAAGCTGTCAGTTATTAATCAAGTTCTGGTAATTTTGAGCCAGTTGCTACAACAGGTATTGTTTTGCCTTCTGGGAGTAGATGGAACAAACAGTAGATTCGCTTCCTTGGCTGACTGCGGCAGGTTGTGAGTCAGACTTCTATTTTTATATATAGCCTTACCATTGCCTATTTGTATATCTAGTCTTCCATCACATATGTCAAGATAAAGCAGATGATAAGTAAGAGTGATCAGAACATAGCACTAGACTTTTCAACTAACATGAAAAGTGGAGTGAAGAATGTTAACTTTCCACAGAGAAGATCTACAATGGTTTACTGTATCAGTACAGTGTTTAAAGAGCATGGCAAAGGTTTAGCTATATATTATAAAGTAAATCAATAATGTACTAAGAGGGGAAAAAAGGTGGCCTAGTGTGATGAAAGTTACAGAACTTAGGGAGGTGGGCTACTATGAAGAAAGCAAGTCCAGTTAATCTATTCAAGAGGAGCATAAACAAGACCATCACCTTGATGAACTGAAATCCACATATTGAGGTTTAGGGTACTAGAGTACTAGAGTATGAAGAATCTATTATTATAATGAGCAGGTTCAGAAACATCAGAAGCTGGCTGTATTGGGGATAATATGCAAAACTGGGTTGAGATAAATTCTGGGGCAACTAAGGGGATCAGTGATGAAGGATGAATAACAGCAATTCAGGAGGTCCATGCAGTAAAAAATAGGAACTCACCTCTGATCAGTGAAAGGGACAGTGGTTTATCCTAAATCCCAGTAGGTGAGTAGCAGACACTACTGAAATACTACTAAGCTGTACTTGGTCTGGAAATAGGTAGAGCCCAACCCGTGAGATGAAAAATCAGCAATAACTCATATTTGGCAAGCTGGAAGGGTGAAGTAAGGAAATAAAACTGGTTGAAAATCCAAAATAATACCCCCAGGAGCAGCAGCTCCCAACGATGATGATTTCTTCTCTGGGTAGAAACAATAGGCCCATTTTTGACATATCAAAATGGTGGTACTTTTCCTAACTGAAATGGCAGCATCTCTGGCTTGGCCACCAATTAGACATTTGCCTTTAAGGAAGTCATTATTTTTCTGTCTCCTGGTAAAATAAAAGTGAAACCATTTCTACGACTTCATAGTTCAACAGAGTAGCCACAGTCCCTCCCATGTCCATTACTTATATGAGTGAAAGATGTGGGTATTGGGATCTGTGCACATATAGGAAGTAGCATTCATCAGGTGTTGGGCAGGTGGGAAGGGGGAGGATAGGATAGGTAAATTCATGTCTAACAGGTGTGGTGAGCACTATCTGGGGGATGGGCATGCTTGTAGCTGTGACTAGGGTGATGCAAAGGCAATTTATGTAACCAAAGCGTTTGCATCACTGTAATATTCTGAAATAATAAAAAAAATATGTGGGTATCACTCAGTGGAACAGACAAGAAACAATCACAGATATTATGGCAAAAATCATAGGATGCCAGAACTCTTACAACTCTATGGGGCAGAGAACTTAGTGAAAGAAGAGAGGCTGAGCACAATATCACACTAGAACGTAATGCGTTAGCAAAAGGAGTTTGTGTTATCAGGTATCATTGCCCTTTTCCTCTTTTATTCTAACTAGAAACCAATACTTCAGAGTCACGGTGAACGTAAACATTACATATGACTAAACTGGCAATGTGAAGTATTGTGGGGAACAGCAGAGCAAATTCTTTCAAAGCAGTTCTTGTCAGGATGGAATCTGAAGGCAGAATTCTCATAAATTCTACAACTGAAAGCAAATGTTTTGTGCATAATGTGTAACTTGAGGAAAATAAGACATCTTTTCCTTAGGTCTAAAAATGATATATTCTGTGAATGTTTGATTTCCAAAGGGACTCTTAGAGCAGAAGAGTCCATTTTATGGCCTCTTCTTTTTGCATGAAACCACACTAAATAAACATATATCAGTTAGAATAAGAACAGTAAATAGCAATTGCTTCCATATCTTTCCTCTGAGGCTCACACAGACAACAGAGTAAATTGTCTAAAAATCAACGAATCATAACTAGGTCTTAAAATTTTAGATTGCTTTTGGGAAGTGATGAACTTTATCTTTGAGTTTTCATGACATGGTATTATTTCTTAATGATGAATTCATTAATCAAATCTTTAGAAGATTCTTTAAGCCACTGTTAATAGCTGTTTAGTGGTAAAACTATTGCATGGAACAGCATTGAAATTCAAATTAATTTGGAACTGATGAAGAAAATAGCAATTTTTTCTCTTGTCTTACATTCACTGAAAAAGTTATGATTATTTTGAGATCACATGTTGTTTTAGCATAATATCAGTAACATCTAAGGTTCTGAATTCACATATATACATAAATCCATATTATACACACACATACATACACAGAAATAAGAACTAAGAATAATAGCTATTATTAAATGCAAGGTAATTTGATCTCAACCAAAGAATCACAATAAGAATTTACATTTGCTTTGTTCAACAAAATATACCAAAAAATTTCTATAAAATAGTCCGGATTTCATAATTATATATAAATTATAAAAATATATATACACTTTTAAAATTATGAAAATTAATGTATTGCAATAGCAGAATGAATTATAATTATGAAACAATGTTAAAATGCAAAATGATTATTGAATATTAAGTGAAATTATACAGAAAATTATTATAGTTGGATTGTTTCTACTAAAAAGGGGCTCTTTCATTGTTCTGGGTTCCAAGGCCTGACCACAGAGTTAGTCACAGGCTTTCCAGATGAGTCCTCAGAGGATGTCATGGAAGCAAAGAATGGTGTGAATATTTATTGCTTTGAATGTAAAAAAATAAATTAGTTGACACTGTGGAGAAGGAAACCAAGTTTGCAGTTCCACAAGGGGTCCTATTTTGATGTAGCCACTCTGGGGAAGGAGGACCCATGGAAAATGGAAAGGACAACTGTGAGTGAGTTACACACCCCTCTCATGGATGGTTTCAGTAACAGTGGTGGGCAACCAGATATGGTGTCTAGGCAGCAAGAGATGCAGTATGCAGAAACGAGGCAGGGACATCAGGAGCCTTTCCTGATTGAGCAGGGAAACTCCTTTCAGAACAATGTACTCTCTTTGTGGTTCTGGGATATTCCAAACCAGAAAAAAGGACAAACTACGATGAACTTCTCTCCCAATCCAGGCATTTACAGTTTGAGATAGATTTCATTTGACTTAAACAAGTCCAATTTGATTTAGACAACTCAAGTATTGTGGAGAATTCCATGCCAGTTACACTAGGAGGATGCAAATTTGACCGAAGATTTTCCTCTACTTCCTTTATGAAGTTTTAGTATCGTTTAAAAGATTGTTAGTTAAGAAAAAAATAAAAAAATAAAAGAAATAAAATTATGTAAAATTTAAATAAAAAAAATACCAAGAAGCCACTAAAGCAAAAATAAGAAAAAAATAAAAAAATAAAAGAAATAAAATTATGTAAAATTAAAAAAAAAAGATTGTTAGTAAAATTGCTCTAATTCACTGAGTACCTATTTTGATTAAGAAAGCATATACATATTTGCAACCCTCACCTATCCTGAAATATAGGAATTATCTTCATTTTACCTATGTTCAGAGGGTGTTCTGTTTATCTATTGCTGCATAGAAAATCACCCCAAAGTTCATGACTTAAAAAACAATAGTCTCTTTATACTATTAACTTCTGGAATTCAAAAAAGAGTCGGGTGCCTGTGGATGTCCAGGCAAAACTCTCTGCTCAGGGATTCCTAGAGTCATTATTACCTGTTTCTTTCCATGTAGTCTCTTGGTGCGGGTTTATTTAGGCTTCCTAATCTAATGTCTGCATGACGATGCAGTTGAGCTGCCTACATAGCAGCTAAAACTTTCAAGAGTATTCAAGCAAACAACACAGAAATGTGCTTGCCCTTTTTCAAGGAAGAGAGGAAATAGATAACTCCTAGTGATGAGAATAGTGTAAAAGAATCTTTGGATATCTTTTGATGGCTTCACAAAGAACGTATTTAACACATTGAGAGCAATTGGTGGACCACGGGTCTGTACGAAAGGGGATAAAACTTGTCTTATTAAGTTTAAAAAAAAATTGCCAACAATAGCACCAGCTATTAGAAGTAACAAAGCATGACATTATCAAGCTTTGGCTTTGTTTCCCCAAATAATATATTACAAAAACAATATATATGCTCTGAATTACAGGATAATTTATTACAACTTTGAACATAAAAGGTCTCAAAACATGTGGTTCTTCTGTGTCTTGCCACTGTCTAGCCTCTATTCTTTCCAGTTGTGCATATGATTTCCTATTTCTTTTCAGTCCGTAAAGGATGCAGCATTGAAATCATTCCTTTGTATTCTCTGCCTTTGTGATTAATGGTAGTTTAAGATGGTACACAGCCATAATAAGTAATAGAACTTAATTTCACTATAAATTTTTAAATTACAAAAGAGAAACAACAGAAGGCCCCCTTTGTGGGAGAGCAATGTCAAGCAAATGAATGATTTTTCTACAGTAAATGTAGCTCAGCAATGAGTATCTGTCATTTCCTGTCAGAGGCTGGCATATGAGGCATTCAGGCATAATTTACAAACATGCTTGTTCCTACCCATTGTGCACGACTACTCCTTCGGTCTTTATCTGTCCGATAGAAAAGAGCAATAACCTTATCCTGGCCTCTGTTATTTCCTTTCTAAACTACCATGCATATATTATCTGCATTGTAGATTTCTCTTGAGACTCTGTTAGTTTTTCTTACAGAGAAAGCATATGACAGTCAATTTTTTTGTTTTTCTGCTTATAAACTTTATGAGTCCTCATTTGCAACCTGTTATGCCTCATTATATTTTAACCCTTGATTGTTTGTTTTTGAGAATCGGATCGCTAGATTCAGAGTTGTCATCTGCTACATGCGAGACACGAACATTTTATTCAGCTAATAAAAACATAGTTAGACTATGTAGAATAGGAGGAAAATATATCAGGCCATGTTAAAAAGCATGCAAAATATTTTTCTCGGTATTATGATGGCAATTATGCAAAAGTGTATGTGTGGGTAAATAATTAAAAAAACTATATTTAAATTTGGTAACAGTTTTTAAGAAGACAGCTATTAAAATCATAGACATCAGCAACACTATCACATTTTACAAATAAAGACTCAATTGCTCAAATTACAGATAGGATTTTCCATCATATCACAGCACAATGCTATGAATAAAGACAACACACAATGAATAGTTAATTTTTGTAGTGATTGTTTGACTTATAAGGACAGGACCCCATTTCAAAGAAAACTAAAGGTTAGAAATAAAATTTATGATTAATGCCAACACTTTTCCTATGGTGTTGGGTAAGGTCATTGAGGATTAAATATCTGCACAAATCAGTTAACTTTTCCACCCCATATGATTCTTACTGGGAGAGGAGAGAAGGGGAATGACTTCACATGTCAATATAAATAGAAACAATGGAGAAAGTAAGGGCACAGGAGGCAAGTGAAAGAGGTACTTTAGAACACATAGTTTTATGAAGAACTGCACCTTTACTTTAAACAATTAAACAACAACAACAACAAAAAAGAACAAGCAAACAACTCTGAAATCAGAGCACTAGTGGGAATTAATGAGTAATAGTTCCCTTGCCAACTCAGCATAACACTTTTAGGACAAAGAGGAGGGGGAGGGTGCACAGCATTACTGCATAAAGATCTTCCAAAAATACTTGAGACTCACCCAAAGACACATGACTAGTCATGGGCAAAACTGGAGAATATCTGGGATATATGACTCTTAGTCTCTTCTTGATCATGCTGCTTTATCATATTTGTTTTTTCATTAGAGCTGTTCCAACATCACATACTTGGCAGACAGGAGATGAAAAACTGAGTAGGTGATTCAAATTTCTCCATACTCTCTCTCTCTCTCTCTTTCTATCTCTCTCTCTCTCTCTCTCTCACACACACACACAGACACACACACACGTGTGTGTGCACAGAAAGAGAAAGAACTGACTTTAAATTTTCCAATTTAAGGAGCTATCATACATCCATAGCGAATTTATTTTGCACCAACAAACCCCAAATAGAAACACTGTGACTAGATTTACCAACTCTTAACTAAACAATCCTAGGCAGGGGCTCAATTATGTTTATTTTTATATCTTTGTATGATCAGTATCTAGAATATATATTGATACACAGATGTTCAAGGCACAATAACTAAATTAAAGAGGTGCCTAGCATTTAAATTTATTCATTGAATTCCACTGAGTGTAGAATGATTTACAAAAAATAAATTGCCTGCAGGCAGAATCCATCATATGTATTTGGGCAAGTTTTAGTGTCAAGGGGCACTGGCGATCACAGTGCCTCTCTCCTTTGCATTGTAATAGCTTAGCCACCCTGGATGAAATAAGCACAAGAACTGTTCAGTCAAGTTATGTAAGGGGGCATGGACATATTAGTTATCTATTGCTGCATGACGAATTATCCCAGTACATAGTGCTTAGAACAACAAATTTTTATTTTCCCACAGTTTCTGAGGGTCCAGGATTCAAGAAGGACCTACCTAGGTCGTTCTGGCTCAGAGTCTCTCATGAGTTTTCAGCCACAAGCTTG
>VSMD01014223.1:0-13242 GCA_008750895.1 Mirza zaza
AGCCGGGGCTCGGGTCCGAGGGGGGAGACGGGAGCCGGGACTCGGGTCCGAGGGGGGAGACGGGAGCCGGGACTCGGGTCCGAGGGGGGAGGGGCTAAAGACGTGGCCCCAGTCTGAGGGGGCGAGGGCTCGGGGCCGGACTCCCGTCTACCCCCAGTGTGTGTGTGTGTTGGGGCTGTGGATGTGATACCAACACAAAATGTTTACTGTTCAACCCCAAGTACATTTGTGAGGATTGGGGTACGGGGAAGGATTTTGACTGACTCCTGTGACAACACGGTTTCCTTCGGCCTCGAGGCCGTAGTTGGTAGTCGTGGTGAAGCCCCCGAGAGTTTGTTGGAGGCTCACGGAGGCGGAGACTCCCGCAGCCACACGCACTAGTGGACTGGAGGGGGCGGACGTCCCGGGACCGGGAGAGAGTCTGGGTGCCTGAGGAGAGGCGGATTAGGGCCCGGTTCCTTAAGGTCGAAAGGGCTGGGTGCTCAGACTCGCGAGACTAGGCGGGCTGGGGTCCACACTTGGGGTCCTGAGGGAGAAGGGAGCCCTAATTCCAGGTTCCTGTAGGACTGGACTTAGGGTTTCGGGAGAGAGCGGGGCTTTTTAGTGGAACCGGAGCGGGAGAACGGAGGGAACGGGAACGGGACTCGGAGAAAGGCTCAGAGATATAAAATTAAAGAGCGAGAGAACTAGAAAGACTGCTCAGACTCCGGCGTCCCCAGAGCAGAGGGAGGAAGGAAACTGAGGGCGCTCCGGGCAAGATACGGGGCACAGAGGCGTGGCCCAGGTGCAGGGGCGTGGCTCGTCAAGGGGCGTGGCCGTCTTCGATTGGTGCGGGACTTCGACGCTAGGGCGGAGATCAGACAGGAGCCCCAGCAGGGTCGCTGGCTCCCCGGCTGAGGTCAACCGACAGGGGCGTGGTCTGACGATGTGGGCGTGGCCAGGGACAGAGCAGGCGGCTCTGGCTGAAGAGGTGTGGTTAACGAAGAATGAGGGGCGTGGCTCCTCCCCAGGGGCGTGGCCATGGAGTAAAGACGGGTGAGGTAAGCAGATGGGGCGTGGTCAGTCCTGGGGGCGTGGCTAGGGCTCGTGGAGCTCATCCAACGCTCCAGGTATCCCGCCTGGGCTCGAGCCCAGAACTGTTTGGATTTAACAGTCCGTGGATCGCCGGAGTCTGGGAGTCCAGTGACCGAGCTGTGGTCTAGTATAAGGGCGAGGCCCAGAAGAAGGGGCGGGACGTGGGAGAAGGTGAGGAATGAGATCCAAGTATAAACGTTGGCGAAAGTGAGGAATGAGATCAGTGTATGAGGCAGGATGCAGAAGAGTCCGCCCTGGGAGGAGGGGGCCGTGGCAGGATAGAGGGTAGGAGAAGAAAAGGGGAGTGGGGTAAATGGGAGTGATGTGGGGAGTTGCCTGGACTGGGGACACAGCATGGGCAAGGAGCAGGAGAAGGGTGTCTTGGTGGGGGCGTGGTCACTGCGGGGAATGAGCCTCGTCTGGGCGGGGGCTCTAACCCCTACCCTTGCCACAGCCTCCCCGCTCGCCCCGCAATGTGGCAACCGCTGGTCTTGCTGCTGCTGCTCCCCTCTGCCCTGGTGTCCCCCTCCACTGCAGCCCCTATCCGCTATGCTGACGCCCAGGAGAGCTCCTTGGGTCTTCTAGGCCTCCAGAACCTACTCCAAAGCTTCAGCCGACTTTTCCTGAAAGTAAGCGATGGCCGGAGTTGGTGGGGAAGAAGAGGTACAGAGAAGAGATTCACGGAGACATAGGAGGAGATGGGTTGGGGCCAGACAGGGACAAAGAGGAAGAGATGGAGTCAGAGGGACAGAGACAGGGCGACAGGGAGACTAGGAGATAGAAGACAGGGAAGGTAACAGGCAAGGAGAGAGGGAAATGGGACAGAGATAAGAGAGTGGAGAAAAACAGACAAGAGGAGAGAGGGATGGGGACAGAGACAATGGGACAGAAGCGGGGCAGGAGTAGTAAGGCAATGGGATAAGGAATAGAAACAGAATGGGAGGCATAGGCCAGAAGTCAGGCCCTAAGCATCAGAGGCCAGAGAGGGAAGGGGAAGGGTGGGACATGGGGCAAGACCTCAAGGGTATCCTGGCAGTGCTGCAAATGTATTCAGGTTACCTGAGGTCCAGCAGTCACCAGTCCCTCTTCCAACCCCAGGATGACCTGTTTCGGGGCATGGACAGCTTCTTCTCTGCCCCCATGGACTTCCGGGGCCTCCCCAGGAACTACCACCAAGAGGAGAACCAGGAGCGCAGGCTGGGTAACAACACCCTCTCCAGCCACCTCCAGATTGACAAGGTGCCTATGCAGGAACGCCCCTGCTGGAGTCTTCCCATGACCCCTGATCCCTCATGCTACTGAACATGTCCAGAGGGAAGGAGGGTGGAGGGGGAAAGTGGGTTTGATCTCACTGTGTCATCAAATCCTCACAGGTGACAGACAACAAGACAGGAGAAGTGCTGATCTCCGAGAAGGTGGTGGCATCCATCCAGCCAGCAGAGGGAACCTTGGAGGGTGACTGGAAGGTTTGGACAGGCCCCACCCTCAAAGTGTCCAGGCTCCCAAATTTTCTGCAGTTTAGGAGGAGAGAATGAGGAGTTGACCCTCCCCCTCCCTCCCTCTGTGTAGAACTTCCTCCTTCTGGGTCTCAGTTTTGTCATTTCTCAAAAGGGACAAACCAACTCTGAGAAATGAGGTTTACAACCTCAGAATACATCCCCAACTGTTTAGTAAACCCCAGAGGGTTTTGTGAGTGCCTAAGTGTTTTATAAACCCAGAAGTGCTTTCAATTTCAATTGCTTGGTAAGCTTCAGCCTCATAAACCTCAAGTAAGTACTCTGCAAACCTCAGAGAACTTTGTTTTTTCTTTGAGGCTGGGTCTCACTCTGTCACCCAGGCTAGAGTGCAATGGCATCGTTATAGCTCACTGCAACCTTACACTCCTGGGCTCAATTGATCCTCCTGCCTCAGCCTCCCCAGTAGCTGGGACTACAGGTGTGAACCACCACGCTGTCCCAGGGTATTTTTCAATCTATCCCAAAGTGCTTGGTAAACCTCTCCCTTATAAACTTCAAAATGTGATTTTTAATTTCAAATTGCTTTATGAACTCCAAATCCTTTGGGTATCTCACATTTTATAAACTAATGAGTGATTCTAATCACAAAGTGCTTTGCAAAAATCAAAGTATTTTTATTCCTAAAAAGTTTTAAGAATCCCATAGTTCTTGGTAAATCTATATGGTTCCCACACACCTAATACCCTCTCAGTTTTTTATTTTAAAAATTTCAAACCTACTGAAAAGTATGGTTTTTTTAAGCAATACAATGAAAATGCCTGTATTCTCTTTTCCTTAGACCACAGCTTCTCAACCTTGGCACCACTGGCTGGCATTTGGAGTTGGATAATCCTTTGTTGTGGAAGCTGACCTGTGCACTGTAGGATGTTTGGCAGTATCCTTGGCCTCTACCCACTAGACAGAAGTAGCATCCCCACCCTCACCAGTTGTGACACCCCAAAATGTCTCCAGTTGAGAACCCTTGGCCTAGATTCACCTCTTGTTAACACTTTGCCAGATTTCATCTATTTTTACTTGTTTATTTCTAAACCATATGACAGTAAATTGCTGTCATCATCACACTTTACCCCTAAATACTTGAGCAGAATCTCCTAAGAATAAATATAGTCCCAGCTGGACACCATGGCTTATCCCTGTAATCCCAGCATGTTAGGAGGCCAAGGCGGAAGGATCCCTTGAGGCCAGGAGTTTAAGACCAGCCTGGGCAACATAGCAGTACCCTATCTCTACAAAAAAAAAAGTTTTTTTTTTCATTAGTTAAGCATGGTGGCATGTGCCTAAACTCCCAGGTACTCAGGAGGCTGAAGCAGGAGAATTTCTTGAGCCCAGGAGTTGAGTTTAAGCTTGCAGCGAGCTATGATGATGCTACTACATTCTAGCCTGGGTGACAGAGAGTGACCCTGTCTCAAAAAATATATATAATTATAATAATAATATATTTTCCCACAAGACCACAGTACCATTTTACATCCAAGAAAATGTTGCTATCAAACTGTTATTCCTGCATTAGTTTGCTAGGGCTGCCATAACAAACTACTACAAACTGGGTGGCTTAAACAACAGAAGTTTGTTGTGTCACAGTTCTGGAAGCTATGTGTTTAGGATCAAGGTGTCAGCAAGGCTGGCTCCTTGAAGAGCTGAGAGAGAATCTGTATGTTCTGTGCCTCTCTTCTGGCTTCCGGTGGGTGCTGGCCATCTTTGGTGGTCTTTGGTTGTAGAAGTGTCCCCTGATCTCTGCCTTCTTCCTCACATGGCATCCTCCCTGTGTGCATTTCCATGTCCAAATTTCCCCTTTGCATAAGGACACCAGTTACATGGATTAGGATCCAGCCTAACAAACTCATCTTAACTAATTAAATCTGCAATGACCCTATTTCCAAATAAGGTCACAATCTGAAGTATTAGAAGTCAGGACTTCAAAATATGAATTTAGGGAGGACACAATTCAACCCATAATCTCCTATAGGGCTTCTCACACCTTGATTTATTAGAAGGCAGACCCTAATTCAGTTGGTCTGAGTGGAGTGGGACCCACTAATTTTCTGCCTAACAGCCCACACTTTGAATAGCAAGGACAGAATAGACATTCGGTCCATGTTCAAATTTCCTCCCTTGACTCAAAGCTGTCCTTGAAAGCTGATTTTATTTTTGATACAGGATTCAATCAAGGATAACACATTGCATTTATGGCCATGATTCTTTAATGAACCCAAGAGCTTTTAGTCCCAAAGTGCTTTGTGCATTTCAAACTGCTGCTTTCTAAACCTCAGAGAGTATTTAATCCTAAAGTGCTTTGTAATCCCAACAGGCATTATAAACCCTGAAGTGCTCTGTTATACCTCCCTTTGAGACCTCCCCAAACATATTTTCAATCCCAAAGTATTCCATAAACCTGGGAATATTTTTAACCTAAAAGTGTAAACCCCAGAGTGGGCTTTCTAATGCCCAAAGCGCCCTGTCAGCTGCAAAGTGGGTTGAATAAGCCAGTGGGGGCTTAGCATCCTGGGGTTGCTGTTTGGAGTGAGAAAGGGTCTCCTTGTTCCTCCTCCCAGGTACCCAAGATGGAAGAGAAGGAGGCCTTGCTGCCCCTCCGGAAGGCCATGGACAGCTTGCACCCAGAGCCCCATCCCCGGGTGGCTTTCTGGATCATGAAGCTGCCACGGCGGAAACCCCACCATGATGCCCCAGAGGGCAGCCACTGGCTCAGTGAGAAGCGACACCGCCTGCAGGCCATCCGGGATGGGCTCCGCGAGGGTACGCGTGAGGACGTCCTCGAAGAGGGGACCCAGGGTTCCCCCCACGCCAAGCTGCCCGCCCGCAAGACCCACTTCCTGTACATCTTCAGACCCTCCCAGCAGCTATAGGGATGGGGACCGGGGAGCACCTACATGTACCCCCCTCAGACCCCACCCCAAGTACCATATGGAAATAAAGTTTTTTCGTATGTCTAGCAACACCATCTCCTTTCAGGTTCTGTCCCCCAGCTGATCCCCCCAACCCTAGCCCTGAGTGTGACATTGGGCTATGCTAGCTCTTGCCTAAGTCTCCAGGCTGGGTTTTCTCATTCAGACTTGTCTTCTACTGAGCAACTCTGTCACCTCCAGCCCCATCTTCTACTTCATTGCCAACCCTGTCACTGCCAGCCCTGTCTGCCTACTCAGCCTCCAACTCTTTCCCTCCAGTTCTGTCTGTCTACTTGGTCCCTGTATTAGTTCTTATTACCGCATGTGCTTATATGTTTCTGTCCAAACCATTATGTCTGAACACAGTTACATTCTGAGGCACTGGGGGTTAGAGCTTCAACACACAAATTTTAGGGGAGACACAACATAACAGATAATACTCTTTTTTTTTTTTTTTGAGACAGAGTCTCACTTTGTTGCCCAGGCTAGAGTGAGTGCCATGGTGTCAGCCTAGCTCACAGCAACCTCAATCTCCTGGACTCAAGCAATCCTCCTGCCTCAGCCTCCCAAGTAGCTGGGACTACAGGCATGTGCCACCATGCCCGGCTAATTTTTTTTCCTATATATATTAGTTGGCCAATTAATTTCTTTCTATTTATAGTACAGACGGGGTCTTGCTCTCGCTCAGGCTGATTTCAAACTGCTGACCTCAAGCAATCCGCCCGCCTCGGCCTCCCAGAGTGCTAGGATTACAGGCGTGAGCCACCGCGCCCAGCCAACAGATAATATTCTTACAAATTGCATTTATTCTTTTTTATGCATGTATCTTTAAGTTATGTCAGTGGTATTACATATCCATATGTCATTCTGAAGGGGCTTTTTTTTTCCAGTTTCATCTTTCAGATCCATCCATGTAGTGTTGATGTGTCCAATATCATCCAATCCATTGCTGTGTAAAACTCCATGGTCGACCACATGTAACCTCTCTGCTCTCTCAGTGGTGCACACCTAAGTAGTCTCTGATTTCCTGCCATTACAAATGCTATAATAAATATCAGCGTATGTGTCCCTTTATGGGACAGAGGACAGGGAGGAGAGATTTGGGGAGCTATAACCAGTAATAGAATTGTGAGGTTGCTGTGTATACATCTACCTGTCTTGATTAAATGCAATGCCCTGATCAGCCTATTCCCTGTAAGAATTCACAAGGATTCCATAAACCTTAACCACACCTGGAGGCTTGGGTGGTTTTGTATTATGTTAATTCAGCTAAGCTAAAACTACATTTCCCAGAATTCCTTTCCCTGCACTGGTTTAGTTAGCACTGGCTGCCGCAGACATTTGCGTTAGGATTTGGAAGGCAGAAATGAAGCAGTGGCCAGGCTTATACGTGGAAGTTTGGGGTACAGTGGGGTACAGTTGCAGCTTATGCCTGTTGTCATGGAGCTGTGGCTCACCTTGCTGGCCAAGATAGTCAGCAGTGGAGCGCACAAGACCTCCTCTAACTCGAAATCCTGAGCCCATTTTGTGTGGAGACCTGAAGTATGCCAGCTTTTCTACCTGAATGGTTCAAGTGGGTGACTTGGAGGCAGTGAGAGACTGGCACAGGTTACAGTTCATCATCACAAGTTTTAGCACATCCTCAAAGTTCCTGTTTGTCCTTGAGCTCCCCAGCTTCATGTCCATCTTCTCTTCCCCAAGGCCAGCCCCGCACCAGACACAGGGCCAACAGACTTACACAGATGTGTTCAAACAGCTCCAACAATTACGTGGGTCTAATACACAGAGTATATCCCAAGGACCACATGTAGAATGATTCCAATTAATGAAATATCCAAAATAGGCTGTCAAAAGACAAAATTATAATACAGCAAATTCAAAGATCTTAATTGGCTTTTATATGCAATTCTATAATTGGGCAACGCCTCATTCTATCAAATAGGGTAGTGTTCCAATGAGATGGACACACAGGTTGGTTTCATAGAGAAGGGCTGAGGAAAACAGAAACAGAAAACAAAAAACGATGGATTGTTTCAAAGTTACTTTACTTGAAAAGGTTAAAGAGAGGGGACTTCCTTATCTTGCTAGCAAAAACTGGCCTGTTTGGAGATTTGGCTATTATCTGTCTGTTTCTCTGTCTCTCTCTCTCTCTTGATTTCTCAGAATGTAAGATAAAAAACTTAGTTTTGGCTTGATGATGTGGAACTTTAGTATGCAGAACTGTATTTTTGTTTGGTCTTTTGGACCTAGTACATAGCCCAGTCCAAATCAATGGCCTCTTATAAATTTTATTTAACAAGGCAAATCTATGGAGACAGAAAGTAGATTAGTAGTTACGTAGGACTGGGAGGAAAGGAAGATTGAGGTGGGGGTGATGGCTAAGGGATGTGGGGTTTTGTTTTGGGGTGATGAAAATGTTCTAAAATTAACTGTGGTATGATTGCACGACTCTGTGAATATACTGAAAATGATTGAATTATACACTTTAAATGGATGAATTGTGTGGTGTGCGAATTATAACTCACTAAAGCTGTTAAAAGCAACAGCTGTTAAAGCAGTTTAATTAATTCATTATATAACTCATAATGGTTCTGATTCTCTGATCAAACCCTACATGGCATAGCATTACTCAGCTTATTGATGTCTGCCAATCTAATAAGGGTAGGTTCCTGTTGCTTTAATTGAAATTTATCTGGTTACTAATCTCTCAAGCTCCTCATCACATGTTTGTTAGTCTTTTGGATTTTCTCTTCTATAAATTGCCTGTTTTTCTAAAAATCCTTTCCCATTTTTCTGTTGGGGTTGCTATGTTTTTTGTTGTTTTTGTTGTTGTTATTGTTGATCTCTAGGAGTCTGCAGCCTAGTTTTTTGTTTGTTTTTTGTTTTAAAGAGAGAATATGAACATTTAATTGTTTTTGCCTTGGCTTTTTTTTTTTGGGGGGGGATGAGGTAAGGTAAACATGTCTCCCTTGAGAATTTTTTTTATACTCTTTTTTTTACTTTATTTATTTATTTTTTTATTTCAGCATATTAGAGGGGTATAGATTTTAAGGTTTCAATAAATGCCCTTTTCCCCTCTGAAGCCTAGTTTTTAATCCCTTGTTGATTTTAGGTATTGCAAATATCTTCTCCCACTTCATCATCTCTTATTACCTTGGCCCAGAGAAATCCTTACTGCTGATGTACTCCAATTAATTTTTTGATTTATGGTTCATCCATTTGATATTTTTAAAAGAAGTCCTTAATACTCGCCTACATTTTCTTTTATTAACCATGAGGTTTTACTCTTTGCATTTAAGACTTTATTAGCAGCTGGTATCCACCTTCCATTTATTGTGTTATGAGGTGGAGAGGGTGTGCTCAGGGTCTTTAAAGGTGTAACTGGGCATTAGCCCAGTTAGAGAGGAAGAAGGCAGTAAAGGAGGAGGACTGATGACCTCACTCCCTCCTAGGCCTAACTTCCTCCAAGAAAATCCCACAGGCCCCTCTGCAATCACATCTTAGACTAATGTCAGCATCTTCCTCCTAGCAGCTTCACACATCTGGGTGAGAGCCCCAACTTCTACTCAGTTACACAAGGGTCTGATGTTCCCTAGTGTTACTGGGATTGTGTTATTGGGGGGAAAGTGTTCATTCATAACACAGCATTTCTTAGTTCAACAAATAAATATTTATTGAACCCTCAACACTGTCCTAGGCAGTGGGGATTAAGCAGTGAACAAAACAAAGCCCCAGCCTCATGGAGCTTGGTGGTGGAAACAGACAATAAATATGTATCAAGCAAATGCTGTGAAGAATAAAGCAATGTGAGGCAGAAGGAAATTCTAAGCAGACAGGACCTATTAATATAAAGATGAGATGGTCAAGGAAGGCCACTCTGACACATGAAGAGACTGAGATGAGATAATGGAGCAAATCCTTCCTGGGGGAAATTTAGAGGAAGAGATTTTCAGGCTGAGGTAATAACAAATGCAAAGGTCCTGAGGTTGGAAATGGCTTGGCTTGATCAAAAACCAAGAGGCCAGGGTGGACAGAGCACAGTTACTGATGGAGATAAATAGGGGTAAGATCATGAAAGTAGAGGTGGGTGGAGGAGGGCAGATCACGTAGGGTCTTTGGGCCATGATGAAGACTTTTTTATGTTATTTTAGTTGCAATGAGAAGTGATCTAAGTGTTATAACTAAGGAAGTAACATAAACCTATTTACTCATCAAAAAGATTATCCAGACTTTTTGTTTGACACTATGATGGAGTAGCTAGTAGCTAACTATCTCTCCCACCAAAAATAACTATAGGTGGCCAATACAGCCAGAAACTGGAATCACGATTTCAGAGAGAAGAGAAGTATAATGAAGTGAGCCATACTGCATGCAATTTCCCCTCAGGGAATTTGCCAACTCCCAAGCTGTGCTTATACTGGGTGAACACAGAAATCAGGCAAAAACCAAGAAATGAAGCAGAAAGTTGCTGCCAAAAGAGTAAACAGCTAAGAAGAGAATTTGATGGTCTCACAGACCTGGGGAAATAGGAACTGGAATTCATGGCCTGCCAAGGAGGAGAGACCTGGTAAACACCTCAAGCTTTCAGATAACAGCAGGAGAAAGCTACATTCTAGAAGTAGGGGCAAACCAAAAACAGACCAGGCTCACTGGATCAAGATGATCTGGCCCTGGTGGGTGTGGTGGTTCATGCCTGTAATCCTAGCACTCTGGGAGGCCGAGGCAGGAGGATCGTTTGAGCTCAGGAGTTCGAGACCACCAGCCTGAGCAAGAGCGAGACCCCGTCTCTACTAAAAATAGAAAGAAATTAGCTGGACAACTAAAAATATATAGAAAATATTAGCCGGGCATTGTGGCACATGCCTGTAGTCCTAGCTACTCAGGACCCTGAGGCAGGAAGATCACTTGAGCCAGGAGTTTGAGGTTGCTGTGAGCTGGGCTGACTCAACGGCACTCTAGCTGGGGCAACAAGAGTGACGCTCTGTCTCAAAAAAAAAAAAAAAAGATGGTCTGTCCACACTATAGCTGCATGACAGAGGAAAACTAAATCCTTTTTAAAGGAAGACCATACCACCCAGAAAATATAGTTTTTATATATATCATAATATTCATATTTCATCTAAAAATTACTAGTCTGGCCAGGAAACAAGACCAAATGACTACAAACCAAGAGAAAAAACATACAATAGGAGTATGTACCTAAAGGTGAATCAGATACTGGAATTATCATACTTTAAAGTAAATATGATTAATATATTCCAAAAAAAAGATGAAAAGATGAATAATTTCATTAGAGAATTGGAATCTAACACAGAAAAATAGAAAGATAATTCCATGTAAATTCTATTGGGTTTTATAGAGGGTTTCTCTGGGGGAAAAAAAAGAAAGAAAAAAATGTAAATTCTAGAACTGAAAAATAAATAATTAAAATAAAAATTCAGTAGATGAGTTTCACAGATTACACCCAGTAGGAAACAGATCAATAGAAAATATCTAGACCAAATCACAGTGAAATAGGATGCAAAATACATAAAAGACATATGAGACATATACATCATGGGAGAAAAGACTAACAAACACATACTTGAGTCCTAGAAGAGAGGAAAAATATAATGAAGACTAGACAATATTGAAGAGCTATTGGCCAAGAATTTTACAAAACTGATGAAAGGCATCAACCCCAAGCATAACACACACAAAGAAAATCACACTTGGGCATATGATAATAAAACTTATGAAAACATAAAACAATGAATCTTGAAAGCAGAAAATGACAGTTTACCTTCAAAGAGGCAATAATAAGACTTACAACTGACTTTTTTTTTTTTTTTTGAGACAGAGTCTCACTCTGTTGCCTGGGATAGAGTGATATGGCAACAGTCTAGCTCACAGCAACCTCGAACTCCTGGGCTCAAGTGATCCTTCTGCCTCAGCCTCCCAGAGAGCAAGGATTTACAGGCTTGAGCCAACCGCACCCGGCCACAGCTGACTTTTAAATAGAAAAAAAGTAGAAGTAAAAAACCAATGCAATGACATATTGAAAGTGCTGAAAGAAAGCACTTGTTGATCTAGAATATTACACCCAGTGAAAACATCCTTCAAATGTATGGCAAAACAAAGACATTGTCAGACAAACTAAAACAAGATGATATTCATCTTCAGCAGGCCTGCACAAAAAGAAGTACTAACTGGAGTTTGTCAGGTAGGAGGAAAATGATCCCAGATGAAAGTTAGGTAATGCAGGAAAAATAAGGAATACCAGAAAAGTATGTAGTAAATCTAAATTGAATATTGACTGCTTAAAACAATATCTTGTGGAACTTAAAATACATATAGAATTAAAATGCAAGACAATTGTAACACAAAGGCAGGAGGGGATAAAGGAAATTAAAGTGTCGTAAGTTCCTCACATGGTCCAAGAATTGGTCAAAGTACTAATTTATAGTAGAACTTTAATAAGCCAGGGATGGCCGGGCGCAGCGGCTCACGCCTGTAATCCTAGCACTCGGGGAGGCCGAGGTGGGTGGATTGCTCGAGGTCAGGAGTTCAAAACCAGCCTGAGCAAGAGTGAGACCCCCATCTCTACTATAAATAGAAAGAAATTAATTGGCCAACTAATATGTATAGAAAACATTAGCCGGGCATGGTGGTGCATGCCTGTAGTCCCAGCTACTCGGGAGGCTGAGGCAGCAGGATTGCTTGAGCCCAGGAGTTTGAGGTTGCTGTGAGCCAGGTTGACGCCACAGTACTCACTCTAGCCTGGGCAACAAAGCAAGACTCTGTCTCAAAAAGAATAAATAAATAATAAGCCAGGGATGCATATTGTAGTCTCTAGAATAGCCACCAAAAGAGTAATAAAAGAATATAACCATCAACATAACAGAAGAAAATGGAATAATAACAATAATAAATTCAAAAGAATGTCAGAAAAGAATACACAAAATAGATGGAGCAAATAGAAAACAAATAGTAAAATGGTAGATTCAGACAAATATATCAGTATTACAGTTTTGTCAGAACTGTTCCATTAAGACTTGTGCATTTTAATGCATGTAAAGTTTATCTGAAAAAAAGAACTGCTAAAAATATAATAACAATATTAAGTGAGGAGTGAAGCATGAAAGGGGTGGGGAATGTGTAGCCTTGGGGCCACACGTGGCCATCTGGATCCTTGAGTAATGCCTTTTGACTAAATTCAAAGTTTACAGAACAAATCCTTTTAATAAAGTGATTTGTTCTGTGGAGTTTGGGTTCAGTTGAGGGGCTACATTTGGGGGTCTGGAGGGCCACAGGCTTTGAGGCCACAGGTTCCCCACCCCTCATTGTTAAAGCTAGGAGTTGGGTATAGTGTTTACTTCGTATATGTTTGAGAATTTTTTTTTTTTTTGAGACAGAGTCTCACTTTGTTGCCCAGGCTAGAGTGAGTGCCATGGCGTCAGCCTAGCTCACGGCAACCTCAAACTCCTGGGCTCAAGCAATCCTTCTGCCTCAGCCTCCCGAGTAGCTGGGACTACAGGCATGTGCCACCATGCCCGGCTAATTTTTTCTATATATATTAGTTGGCCAATTAATTTCTTTCTATTTATAGTAGAGACAGGGTCTCACTCTTGCTCAGGCTGGTTTCGAACTTCTGACCTCGAGCAATCTGCCCGCCTCGGCCTCCCAGAGTGCTAGGATTACAGGCATGAGCCACCGCGCCTGGCCGAGAATTTTTAAATATCATATAAAGATTTTTTTAAGTAATTAGA
>VSMD01014226.1:0-82782 GCA_008750895.1 Mirza zaza
TTTAAGGAAGAGCACACACACAGGAACCCAGGGACCCTGAGCAGTCAGTGTACCTGAGGAAGGGCGGGGGGTGGAGGGGGTGGGGGGGTCTGGGTCCAAGGTGTGTGTTAAGGCTACCTTGGCAGCAATTCCCTGAGTTTGGCTCCACGTGTCCCTCTGTGAGTCTCAGTGGGCCAGCCCATCTCTTCTAGCCAGGCCGTACAGTAGTTCTCTGGCCAATGTGTAGATTTGCTGCCTTGTGTTGGGACTATGGAGGTCTAACCCAGGCCAAGAAGGAGGAGAATGTATATTGAAAAATTTTTTAAAGCGTATATTTGTATATGTACGTGTGTGTGTGTGTGTGTGTATGTATATATCAGCCATGGGTTCTAGCAGATCCTTTTAAAGGGACACCCTTAAAAACCTAATGGGCATGGGAGAAATGAAGCTAGTATTTATCCAGCTTTGTCTAATATTTACTTAGTAATATGATTTTTTTTTTTTAAATAAGTGTGTTGCAGTCTATTCCTCTTGGTTTTGTGGCTCCTTCAGCCCTTCTCCTCTGGTGGGCCTTTCTTCCAGGGTAGGGGGCCAACGTCTTTCCTCTCTGTCTTGCTTTCCTGTCTGGGTTTTGGTTGCAATCATAGGCTCTACTTTTTCTGCTAGGTACAGGCATTCTTTACTCAGTCATACTTTTGCATTACTTTACATAGCGCCGCAATGAAGAGATTTCAGTGTAAGGGGTGAAGGTAGGATAGTGGTGTTGCTCCATGGGTTGGAATGCTGTTTCCAGGTGTTTGTTTGATCCAGGTCGGACTGCTTTTCTTTTTCAGATACTCCACATCTTTTCCCTGCCTTCCACCCTCCTGTACCCATTGATGCAAGACACCACGAGGGCCGTTACCATTATGATCCGTCTCCTATTCCTCCACTGCACGTGTAAGTATTAAAACTCCACCCCTTAATGAGATGCAACAAAATCCTGGTTTGTACTGTCTCAGGACTTTTGTAAATGACACGCCCGCTGGGCTTTGAAGATGTGATAGAAGTAAAAGATTTACTTTTGAAATACAGCAAGCCTGTCTGTCCCCGGATTCACTTGAACCAAATCCCTGCTGCTGAGGAATGCCTGTCACACTAGGTAGCTGGCAAGTATTTCCCATATATTTTGCGGACGTGTGTTCTGTGGGCTGCAGATAACAAAATTAAAAAGTAAAAGCCTAATGGGAGGGCACCACTCAGAATCCGTGTTTGCTCCAAATGAGGTTGGAATTTTTTCATGCTAAAATTTCTGGTACATGAAGGTCTTGTCTTGGGGATCACAATAAATTGTAATGAAATTTTTATGGTAAATTTTCATAACCCCCTTGATACGTACGCCAACAGCCACTTGATTGATGGGAATGTCACCCAAACAAAATGGCAAATGTGATGGAATATGTGGTTTACACAAAGGTAAAAGGAAAGAATAGTGGTGATAACATACATTAGGAAAGTAAAAAGAAATTCTTGCAGAAATGAGTATCATCTGACTTGGTTTGGAGGCAATAAGGAACAGTGGACTCACGAACTCACGCAGTGTTCTTTTGCAGTAGTGTCCGGTGAACGGCCATGCACTATAATAGTTGGAGCCACTCTTTGGGAGGGGCTGCCCCTTGCTAATGGCCTTGATGTATATGTTTAGTCATATCTAATAATCACCCTTCATTCTGAGACAGTAAAGTTAGAAAAGCACAAATAATACTTTGAAGAATAATGCTGGTTATTTAGATGGTAGATTGCATCTCCATGGCTATTAGTTACAGCTGTGTAATTACATATTATGCCAAAGAAAAATGAAGTTGTTTTAAAACAAGTCCTCCTCTGTGAACAGAATTAATTGATATTAACAATCCTAACTACATGCCCAAGTACACATATAATATTTTACCAACAGTTTTTTGGATCCATCTCCCATTACTGAATTGTAATTTCAGAGCAGATTTGCCTGGAGGTAAGTAATAAATCTGTGTTGCAGACTTCTCCTAAGCATTAAAGGAGAAGTGGGTATTTATAGAGAGAGAATGCAGAAACTTGTGACTTATTCTTTGACTTTTCACTGGAACACAAGTAAGCATTTACGGGGTTCTGAAGCCTGCTAAAAATACACTCAAATAAAACCAAGAGGCCAATTTAAAATTCCCTATACAAAGGGAAGGAAATTCCAGATTCAGTCTAAAAACTTGACATGTACTTCACCCTGCTATACAGAGGTTTTATGGTACAGAAAAGGGACCACGTGGCTCTCAGATGAGGATTTGCTCCGTGGTACAGAGGACACAGGGCCACATAAGCCTTGGAGACATGGCTGGCTAATTCCTCCCAGACCCGAGTCTCTGATGTAGGAATTTAAATAAGGTTTTCTATGGAATTTTGGAGTTCTTCACTCTTTCAAAAGTTTTGTTCTAGAGAAATTTATAAATGACTTTATAGGATAGATTGAACTGTTTTCTCTGGATTCATTGGAGTTTGCTTTGTAGTTAAATTTAAATATGAATTTATCTATAAAAATCCCAAGTCTTGTTTCTCTGGCAGACCATAACAGCAAACCCTGACGTAGCTGCTGCTATGAGTTCAGGCCTGTTGCATTGGCTCGTAGTGCTAACACCCCTCAAGAATAAAGCATGTCGGGTTTGGAGAATCCTGGTAGGTAGGGCGGGTGGCAGGGAGCTACATTTCAGGTGTTATAGTTGAGCTGGGATTTCTGTGGATTTTAGTACTTCCTGCGTTTTCAGTCAAGCTTTAGGATATTTTAATAGCAACTAACTAAATTGTTCTCTAGCACTCTAAATGTATGGTCACCAAAGGTTCGTAACGTGAGGCTGGTCAGTAATCCTAAGCCTCGAAAGAGACGTCTTGGAAGGTTCTGAGAGGGAAAACAGGTCTCTGGCCTCCTGGGGCTACTAGGTGCATCCTAGCAGGGCCCTGGGTGGCACCACACTGAACTTAGGAAGTGAGCTTGGCTCCAGGAAGGCAGGGGAAGTCCTACCCCTGTGTCTTTATAACATGACATTGTCTCTGCATTGCCCTCAATGGCCTTCCCTTTCTGCATGGCAAACTCCTGCTTATATTTTTCTCAAGGCTTCATTCAAGTGTCACCTTTGCTGGCCTTCCTGAAGCTGTTTCTGTAGCACCTTGCTGGTACTTTTATTGTAGTAGAAGTATACTGCCCCCTGCTAGTTTTGTGGGCACTACCCAGCACTTGGCTATGCAGTTGGCTGGGATGTACTCACTGTCAGTCCAGTCTGGGAGATAGTGCAGGAACAGTCAGAGATCTCCAATTCTTGTTCCTGCCTTGCCACTCATTGTGCTGTGAACTCTGGCACCTTCTCTAGCAAGTGTCGCATGTAGGTTATATTACATGGACATGAAGCTCTCTGCCTTCTCCAACTCTTCAAATTGAGGGAAGAGTTCAATGAAATAACGTTCATTTTCAGGCCACTCTGAAAAGCTAGCACTCTAAACAAATGCTGAGGGTTAGCATTTGAGGCAGTTGGGGGCATGAAAAATATACTGGGAGTTTCTGTTCTGGCCTCGTTCAGTTATGAGTCCCTGGGTTGCTTTTGTACCTTGTGAGGTGTGATAAGTAGATGCCTGCCATTGTCTTGGAAGTGGAGGGTAATCTAGACAAGTATGGCTCTGTTACAGAAATGTTAAAAGCACATCTTTGCTGAGGGAGTAGAGCTATATAACCTGTCAAAAATAAAATGATTTCACCTAGAACTTGAATTCCAAAATGCTTGCTATATAATTGTCTTATAAAAAAATGATATCAGGTGTGCTTATGAAGTTTTTAGAATAAATATTTTTAATTATAAGATGACAAAATTTGGAGATATTCTCATTATTTTGTGCACACAATTGTTCTTCTAGTGCCAACTTTAAAAATGAAATTGCACGTCTCTTAAAAACAAGGATTTGTGTTGATGGAAATGCCGACAGATCTCCATTTAGAAGAAGGGCAGGCACTACGATAATTATGCTATCATATCCTATCATTAAGGATTCTATTGAAAGAGGTTTATAAATTGCTCCTCTTTTTAGATAAACCACCCTATATTAAGGCATCAATGATATGGTGCAGAATTAAATTAAAATCTCATAAAATGAAATATGTTCTGTATTAGCTGTTTGACACTTAATTTGCCTCTGAATGAGTAGAGGAAATCACAAATTAACCTGCCTTTGTTTTTCCAACCATGGCTTATTAGGTGTTAGAACAACTGCAATTACAGCCTAATAATAACCACTAAGCCTCATAAATATGTACGGAAATACGTCAGTTTGTGTTAAAGAACCCAGTTTGTTAAATGGAATGCCTTTAGTGTACCCTGCTTACTCTCATAGTGATACCCAGTTTATGGTTAGGCAGTGTAGATAGAGTATAGAAACTTAAATTGATTCAAATACAGAACTGGAAATAATGTTAGAATTTATTAGTATTTCCTTTCTTAACTCAAAATCATGAATTTAGATTGAGAACTTATAAGTAGGACATGGAAGGTAAGTGTCACCTTTCCCTGAGTTGTCATGTAAAGGTTGTCTTATAAAATGTACGATTCTTGCATTGTGGTTAATTCAAGTAGTTTGAAAATTAAGAAACATTGGCTATGAGGAATCTTCCCTTTTCTTCTGAAAGTTATCCTCCACTGAATTCACCAGGATTTCTCTCTCTCTCTCTCTCTGAACACAGATTCTATGCTTGTTAAGCCAGTCAACAAAAAGTGCAATATTTTAGAGAAAATATCAGAGTGAATCCCCTTTATTACTGAGGTTATTTTAAGCATCAATGATAATCTGAATCTATATATACCCATAATCGAGGCAGTCATTTTATGTGTATGTTTTTACTTCTTGGTCTCCTGTATATTTCCTGCCCTGCATTGTTAACATCAGAGCTGTATTCTTGCATAACTCCAAAGATACTATTGTACTCTTTGGGAATGAATGATGCCCTCTATGCTAAAAATTACTACTAGTTTTTGAAATTTCACTTGGAAATTTAGACAATTGGTATAATATATTGTAGCACCCACTCCAGAATACAGTTGTATTATATTTTTCAAGTGACTACTTTTCACAGTAATGATGAAAGTACCTTTTCTCTTGCATTTTTAGTGTGTGCATTTTTTCTTTCTCTTTTTTTTTTTAGTGTTACAACTCCTTTCTTTTTAAAAGTAGACACGGTGTATTTGTAGACATGGTGTATAACCCAAATTATAAAGTAGCTTTAAATTCTAATTCAATTGCATTCATTCTGTATTTTTGCTTGGGAGGAAAAAAAATCTGTCCTTTGCATACAACCTGTCTAAGCCAAAGTTTTCTCATTTATTGCCAATATAAAATGAATTTCAGACTGCTCCTTTGCTTCACACTGATATCTGCAATTCATTTTCCAAAGCAGGGTCCTTAGTCATTAATCCGTTACAATAATGGATTACACTCGGGCCCCACACATCTTCTTGCCAGTTGAGCTGTGAGTCCCTCACCTCATGCCGTGGGTGTGAGCAATACTGCACCCCAAGCGGCATCCCAGGCCAGCTCACGTAGAGGCTGCTGCATTTCACAATCCACTTTACTAACTCATTGTAGAAAACCAGCTTCGTCTTTTCTGTCTTGGAAAAAGTGAGCACTCAAGTTCTGTTCTCCTCGACAGCCCCTTTTTCTCTTCCTTGAGTCAATGTAGCTCATTCCAGGGCTGCCTGACTCTCTGGAATCCTTCCACCTGAGTAAGACAAGCTGTTCTTCCCACGATAAGCGGGCCACCTCCCTGCACTTTGGAGAGAGGACTCAGTACACATAGATCATGAATATTAGCCATGAAATGGAGTACACTGGAAATAAGTAAGCCTTCAGCCCCATGATTAGGACTGCCATTTAGGGATGAGAGCAGGGAGGTGAGCTGCAAATTTGGAGTGTGAGTAAATACATTTCTTCCTAGAGAGAGAAAGCTGTAAGAAAAGATGCATCATTATGGTAAAAGCTTAGAGAAAGAAATACTAAGTAAATGACCAGAGCTACTACTGAGTCCCCCCTCCCCCCTTTCCTGAACTCAGCACTGTGCTTGTGCTGCCACTGTGCTTACTGGGGGCTCATGTACTATTTATTCAGAAACAGCCTTCAGTCCAGCCACTCTCTTAAAACTCTGTGATGGGCCCGTATCCGTAATAGTGATTTCTTTCCTTTCACTCTCAGGGAAGCCTCTGGTAAAATATGGAGGTTTAGTAAAAACTTGTGTCTTAGTCCATTTGGCATTGCTACAAAGGAATACCCGAGGCTGGGTAATTTATAAAGAAAAGAAATTTGTTTGGCTCCTTGTTCTGCAGGCTGTACAAGAAGCAGGGCGCCAGCATCTGCTTCTGGTGAAGCCTCAGAAAGCTCCCACCCATGGCAGAAGGCAGAGGGGACAGGCATCACATAGCAAGAGGAAGGAAGCAAGAGAGAGAGAGGAGGGAGGTGCCAGGCCCTTTTGAACAGTCATTTCTCATGGGACCTAATGGAGGGGGAACTCACTTCTAATCCTGAGGATAGCACCAAGCCATTCATGAGGGATCTACCCTCCTGACCCCCTCCCCCTCCATTAGGCCCTATCTCTGACATTGGGGATCAGATTTCAACATAAGATTTGGAGGGGACAAATATCCAAACTATATCACCTTGTGATTATATTTGGGGTCATAACTAGTTTGGAATATTTTAATAGTATGACTTAAAATTAACAAAGGAAAGTTGTTTTTTTTCCTCCAGTGTTTGTCCTCTACTGTAAACATTATCAATACTGGTAAAGTATAATGACAACTCAAATTGTATGATATATATAGCTAACACGAATATATTCCCCAGCCCACCCAAAAAACACAAAGAAGAAAAAAATGAACTAGATTATAATTGCATGTCTTAGGGTAAAAACTGTGTATTTCTTTGCATTTGCTGGGCTGAGTCCATGCTTTACATGCGGTAGCTCCTCAATAAATATTACTTTTAATGATAATAATAGGCCATTGTTTGTTAGGTCACTGCTATCACCATCATTTTTCTTTTGTTTTTGTTTGAGTGTGTCACCTCATGCCAACAAGCTAGGACTTAAAAAAACAAAAGCTTAGTTACTGTTAATACTTCTAGTAGAACACTATTGACTAGGCACCATTTTAAAGAGTTTACATAATTATCTCCTATAATAGTTACAACCACCCTGTAATGGAGTTGTTGTTATTATTGGCCTCATTTTAAAGATACGGAAACCTTGGCACAGGGAAGTTAACATGGCTCACAAGCAGGGAGTCCCATTTTTTTCTAACCCAGGTGTCAGACTTTACACTCCTTGCTCTGGACTTTCATGTTTTGTTAGTTGAAAGTGAAGACCATAGACTTTGCTGCTCTAGTTTATACTTACTGGACGACAAGCACAACTGATTCTACCAACACTTGCTAGAAAGCTTTTAGTGTCACTGGCTTTAGTGTCATTGTTTTTTGCAAATTCCTAAGGTAAAAATAAGGCAGGGTGGAGAAGAGCCATAAAAAGCTGTCCTTCTAGCTTTTTGACCTAATATGCCTGACTGTAGCCAAAAAATGTAGACATTTACCAGTCTTTGCTGCTGTAGACTTTATGACACTAAACAGCAGGACAGTTTACATATTCAGCCACAACGAGTGGTTTGGTAAATTGTGATGCATCTATAGGTTGGAATGTTGAACAATACTTAACAATCACATTTGAGAAGACTGTATTAAAACATAGGTAAATAATGATTTGTGAGTATAGTGGTATATCCATGTTTGACTCAATCACAATGTGCTTGTGCCTAGAGCCTTCTTCCTTCAGATAGCCATGACTTGCTCCCTCACTTGATGCATTTCCCTGCTCAGTGTCCTCTTATCAGAGAGATATTTGATGAACAGTTACCTAAAACAGGGATTAGCAAACTATAGCCCGTGGGCCAAATACATCCCACAGCCTGTTTTTGTCGATAAAGTTTTATTGGAACACACCGAAACCCCTTGTTTAGTATTGTCTATAGCAGCTTTAGCAATACAAGGGCAGAGTTGAGTAACTGTGACAGAGAGAATATGACCTGAAAAACCTAGAAGATAAAGATCACCAACCCGTCATCCAAAATGACCCCCCCCCTTATTCTTTGAATCTTTTTCTGCTTTCTCTTTAAAAAGCAATGCCATGCATCATGGTTTTTACTTTCTTGTGTTTCTGTTGCTATTCTCCACACTTTTCATTGTATATCATGTCAGTTCAAAAAATAAGTCTTACTGTTTCGTTATCATTTCTCATGATTAACAGAAAAAAATTAAAGCCTGCCTAAGTTTTCAAGAACTACCTTAGACCACTTACATACATAGTTCCTTCACAGTAGATATAAGAAAATGTGGTTGAGTTTCAATTCCTAAACTTTAAAAATTTTAGTGATCTGGCAACATAAATCCAAACCAACCAATACACACTTTACTTTGCATGAAGAGCCAAACACGAAACAAGTAAGTTGTACTCAAAGGGCATAATACTCGTTTCTGTTTTGCAGCATTTCTAATGACTGAAATATTGAATTCGGTCCTCAGTTGCAGAGAAAGCAGGCCCTAATTATAGTGCATATTCAGAGAGTCTGAGCGCCAGCTTCTTGGATGAAATTCCTGTGTTCTTTGTGCTGCGCTCAGCAGCACGGTCCGGGAGCAGATATTGACTGGGGCATTCACGTTCACTGAACCGGAAGCCGCCGACTCTATAGACGCTGCTGTCAAACCTGTTGCGGGGGCCTGGGAGGTACTGGGCTGTAACAGACTTTTTTCTTTGAGTACAATGCTTCCACTCATGTTAAGCCTGGCTTCAAAGAAAACAGAAATTTACTGCCATCGTTTTATTTATTTTGCAAAATATGCGTTTGAGAAAATTGAACTTTAACAGAATTTGTCCCAACCAGAAGACACTTTGAGGTTGGTTTTATGCGGTGAATCCTGTCCAAACCAAAGCTGCCTGCAGCTCTCCCTATGTGGCCATCTCTCCCTCACTTAGGTAACAGAACCCACTGTTTTCACCTAGACAAAGACATGCCATTTCCGATAGCCACACTGCAAGCTAAGTTCATTTCAGACCTTTCCCCAAGGGAACAAAGGCTGATGACACAAGGCTGCCTGTCATTCTTCTTATTGTTGCATCCTCAACCCTGCCTGCAGGGAAATTCATATAGCAAAAAAAATAAAATGTTAGCAGATATATTTCTAGGAAACAGCTTGCTAACTTTTTCAATACTAAGTAACAAATTAGCTAGATATTAGCGTCTTCAGTGACCCAAGCAAACTAAGCACACTTTTAAAAGGAAATAGGAGACAGGTCGGTTTTGAAACTCATCCACCAAATCCTAAGTAAAGTTAGGGATGTTTTTGCATTAGATAGCTATAATGAAAGAAATTTTTCATCCCTGCAAGGTCTGAGGGGTAGGGGGGAGAAAAAATTTTGGAAAAAAAATCTCAGCCATTGTTTAGTTTTGATGTAATCTTTGTAAAAGGCAGAACAGAACAAGTACTGGATGTCCTTATCTTGCACTTCAGTAAAAATTAGCAAGTTAAATGGGTTACTGGTTTGGGTTTACCTCCTGCACTGACCTAGCTGAGTTGGTGACATTGAATCAATTTATATAACTCTGGTTTTGAAAAACATCAAGTGCAATGCTGGATCTAAACTCTGGCTCTGCCTCTTTCACACAGAGAAAAGAATGCGGAGAGAATGGTAAGAGTGCTAGGAACTGCCTCAGAGAGCATGAGAGTGCATTTTCAATAAAGAAAAAACTGAAGGTCTGGAACCTAAAGCTGTAGGTTTTCTAAAATCCCATCACCTAATATTCCAGGGTATGCAGCCTCTCACGTGTTTGTAAGTGATAGACATTTAAAACTTTCTTATCCAACTACAAGGAGATTATAGATTCAGTAAAACGAAGTTCTCAGTTGAGTATGTTGCAGGAAACAGAAGCTTAGCTCCAATCTAAAAATCTGAACCAATGTCGAAATAGGTTGTATTTACAGTTACCCTTGAAGTCACTCTCTCTGTTTTTTTTTTTAAAGGTTCCCCTGTGAAGGGTCCCCCTCTGCTAGGCAGCACCTGTAAATTGTTACTAAGGAGCTTTAGGCTTACCTCGGCCCCAGTTACTCCCACGTAGCAAGTGTTCTAAGGGGGTTATGTTAGTGCATTAAATGAACCCCCACGGGTCTGACAAGGTTAATGTCTGTGTCTCACTGCCTGGGAATCAGTGCTGCTAAACAGGAGAATCACCAATGCTCTTCTAAATGCATTCAGATCCAAAATATTGCCAAGCTCCTCATAAGTGAACAGCATCTCTATCGTAGGAGGGGGAAGAAGGAGAAGGATACACTAGCAGTTAAATGATTTGCCTCATTTGCAGAACAAGTCACCAAACCATGATGCTTGAATATCATTTGTATTTTTAAGACAGCATCTAAAGAAAGCACTGTCAGCTTACTGAAATGCTTCTTGCCTCTATTCAACTAATCTCTGGCTCCCCCGTAGAACAAAATCCCCATTTCCCTAGCCCATGTTGTTTTCAACATATACTACCATGCACATTAGTGCAAGTTTTCAGAAACAAAGTTAAAATTGTAAGTCAGTAACAAAGGTAATCAGACCTCTAAAGGTGGCTCTGATTTTGCACATCAGATTCGCCAGGGATATAACAGATGAATAGTAGAATTCTTTTGAATTATAATAATACTTACTATGTTAGATTCATTTAAAGTAAGTATGTTATGTGCACGTACCCACTTTTCTCCATTTCTCTGTGGTGATCCAAGCCTGTCCTTGGGATTAGTTGGTAAAAGGCTGCATGGTCTTCTATCTTAGAGGATAGAAGGTAGTCAAAAAGGGGAGAGAAGGTAGTCAAAGAGGAGGTAGTCAAAAGAGGGAAAGAAGGTCTACCTAAAGTATTTTAATCTTGCTTTAATAACCAAAGTCATTCAGGACTGCAGCAATACGTGTAGTCACTGGACTGAGGGACAACTAGTCTGAGTCAAGATTCCACTGGAGATAGGAGAATTGTGGGGCTGGAGATGCAAGCAGAGGTGCCCCCTCCTGTTGAATAGTTACACGTCATGAGTGTCACACACTGTTTGAGGAGGGAGAGTTTTCCAAGTGCGAGTCCTTGAACATTTTGTACGTCTCTTGGTTCTCTGGAGTGTGGGTAGCAGGCTGTGGGCATCTGCACCAGGTGGTTCACGCACTTCCTGAGGCCTTCCCGTGGGCCCAAGAGCACTCCCAGGATGCACTGCACCAGATTTAATTTGTGTTAACCTCCACTCTTGACCATCTTTTAACCTGAGCAAAAGTAAGACTTCTTAGTTATTTAGGTTACTACTGGTTGTTGCGTCTGTGTTTTTTGGGAGGAGGGAGTGGAATTGGAGGCTGGGAGTTGGGAGTTGTGGAAGTTGAGCTGGAAGGAGCAAAAAGTATAGTCCACCCCCTTTCCCCAGTGTATTGGAGAGAAACATCCTTCCTTGGTCTGTTTGCTTTGCAAGGGTGTTCTTTGATGAGGTCTTTGTCCTAGGCACCCACTGAAGTCTCAGTGTACTCAAGCTTTAGAAAAGCCTATTGGCCCTTCTTTGTTTTCTTTGTTGAACTGTTTATTTTGCTTTCTTCCCACGAGGTTCCCTGGCCTTGCTCTGACAACGCTTTTCTGCATGAATTACATTCCTCGGAGCCACAAGTCTCCTAATTCTTCCAGTCCATTTGATTCCGGCCTGTGTGATTAGTCCATGGCTTCGATCTGCCGTGGGTCCTTGCCAGGCAGAGTGCTCACTAAGTGCCCCTAACGTGGAGACCTAAAGACATTTTTTAACCTCATTAGTGAGCAGAGTAGTGCTTCATTCCAGTTTAATAACACGGCTACTCTTGAATCATTACTAGCTTTAAAGTCAGTGAAGGAGGCTACTAAGTCATTTGGTTTCCTTTCAGTGTGAATAAGGGTATTGGAGGGTAGTTCAGGTTATTATACTCATGACCAATTTAGTGACATAAACCGTCCTGAGTAGGGTGAGTGGGAGCTCCATTTAAGTTAAATTTAACCTTTCTAAAGAATTTCATAATCATTTGCACAAAGTGTGTTGCCATCTGTATACAAATGATGAACAACAAAAATGAAAATTATTAAAATATCTTAATCATGTTTTCTTGTGCACATATGTTATTTTCTAAAGTATGGTTTATGACGGCCAGAGATGAACAATTGACAAACTTATGAATTGTAGTTTTTTTAACCTCCTCTATTAATATTTTATTCTTTAATGCATCATATCCTCATCCTATTGATAAAACATTGTGATACAGCTCAACAAAATTCAGCTGTCTAAAGAGCAAAATTCTATAAGTGGTTTGTTCAGCGGATTTTGACTTTTTTTTTTTTTCCGGTGGGTGAGAATCTTGACTCTCTGACAAGCGGGTGAGTTACACTGCAGCTACCAGGAGTCTGCATTTATTGATAGTGTACCTTGGAGTAGTTTTAATTTGGGGTTTCTAAAAAGAGGACCAAAGAGTTCCTCAGAAATGATTAAACACACAATCTGTGGTGAAAATTATACAGTGTAAATTCCTATTTAAAAAAATTTTTTTTAAGAGACAGGGTCTTGCACTGTTGCCCAGACTAGAGAGGTGCTGTAATAGCTCACTGGAGCCTCGAACTCCTGGACTCAAGCAATCCTCCTGCTTTAGCCTTCTGAGTAGCTAGGACTACAGGTATACACCAGCATGCCTGGCTAATTTTTAAATTTTTTGGGGGTAGAGACAGGGTCTTGCCTTGTTGCCCAGGCTGGTCTTGAACTCTTGGGCTCAAGCAGTCCTCCTGCCCCAGGCTCCCAAAGTGCTAGGATTATAAGTGTGAGCCACCTGGCCTGGCCTAAATTCCTATTTTTACACAGAAGATCATCCTTAAAGAACTGGGGCAGTCCCAAGCAGTGTGAACAGAGTGCAGTTTTGGTTTCACTGGTATCTTCTTCTTTTCTTACTGGGCCTGGCTTGAACTGGGCTCTTGCGATCTGATCTTTTTGAGCCCCCAAAGTGGCTGTGTATTTGCAGGGGCACAGACTTGTGGTAAGGGTCTCTCTGCCAGTGCTCCCCTTGGCAAATAAACACAGTCACTGTGCAGGGTCAAGGTTCATCTTCACATGGGGAAGGCTTATCAGGAAGATGGGAGTTAAAGCTCTTTTGTCTAGAAAAGGCACTTCCTGCTAGAAGTGGGCTCTGAAAACAGATCCTACAGTGAGTTGAAACATAGCTGCCATAATACTTCCTGTGTAACACAATTAAACATCCCTCCTGAGTGGGGCTGGATTAGAGCCTTGCTGAGTAATAACCTCTGAGCACACCCCTCCACACCCAATATCATGTTGGTTACACTAGCCCATGATAATGCTATTTGCTTGGATTTTAAAGTGTAATTCCAGGAAATTCAAACAGCTATGCACACATTGCTTTTAATGGTCTTCTTCTTCAAATCTAGTTTAGATTTGTTCATTTTGTTTTCCTTGTGTGTGGACACTTAGAAGGGGATTTTGTGAAAACACTGTGGTCCTTACACTTGCAGGCTCATATGCCATTTTTCTTTTTTTCCTAAGCCATAAACTTTCTTGCCTCCTCTTTCATTATAGAAGATCTAAAAGAGCACTTTTAATAAGTTAAGTAAAAAATAAAAAATGATATGTAAGTATTGTCTTTTTTTAGTGGTATTCAAAATACTGTTACATCTTTCCATCAGTGACATCTGAGAGTTGATGAAACACATTATATATCATATGTATTTTGTATATGTGTAGGTATGTATTCAGAAAAAAAATTGATTCATAGTCAAGTTTTTTCCCTAAGAGCCTAGCTGCATCTTCCATAATGTTACAATAATGGACCTAGTTGCAGGACTGCAAAGTTAAAAATGTAAAGAGAGTGTTTCAAAATGATATTGCTGCCTAAATCCTACAAAATGAAAAAGGAGGACATCTTCAGCCTGGAACTGTATAAAGGAGGAGAGCATGTGTTGTGTGTTGGTTATGCTGGTGTGTTTGTGCAGATGCATAGCACAGGCTCTGAGAGGGTAAGACTTCATGATTAATGGTGTTTATTCTTGACAGAAGCCTCCTTTATTTATCTGCAATACAGTTTAGCGATTTTATCAGGCACCTGAATGAAAAATATTCAGTCATACCAATATTGCAGTGTAAATTGAGTAGAGTCACTTTTTATTATATCTTTCTGCCTTATCATCTGCACAGTAATTTTCTAGCAGAGGTTTGATATGGAAAGGCTGGATTTAGCTGTACTTGACACAAAGCCTCTTCAATTTCCCCTAAAAGTTCAGGCTGCTCTTAGAAATGTGTGTGTGTGTGTGTCTGTGTGTGTGTGTGTATAATATATAAACCCTCTCTCTTATCCAAGCAATTTCAGGATTTGAAAGAATAAAGATAAAATGCACAAACCTGGATGGGAGAAATGTTGTTAATATAAAAACATCTAATAGCTATGAACTCACTGGTAAAAGCTCCTTTAGTGTTTAAGCTTGTGGCTCAGTACTGAAGCTTTTGCATGGCTATGTGGTTGCACTCTCCTCTAATCAGTCACCATCCAAATCCAATTAGCATAAAGCAGACCCTATTGCTTCTCCTGGGAGTAATAATATCAGAGCTGAAGACCAGAGTGGCCCAGAGAGGACACCAATTGCTGTAGTGATGGTGATGCTGTTCTAGAGACAGGGAGAGAGGAAAAACAAGATCTCATTTGTAGGATACTCCAGTCACATGTCACTCAATTTTAAACAAAGTTTATTCAAGCAGCAGATTTTATAGCATTAATTGTCAAAGTTAATCAGTGGCAGACAGGGACAAATGGTTTGAGTCATGGAAATTGTTAGATTTTAGGACCAAAAGGGACTTTAAACCTGGTGGGTAGAACAGAGATTGTCTACTCTAAAGCTTCTCATTTTACAGATGAAAAAAATAAAAGCCCCCAAAGCCATTTAGAATAAGATTGTGGTCCTGCACACAGATTTCCAAGGGTAATATGAACAAGTAATTCCTGTACATCATTTAGATGTCTCTAATCAGATGAATCTCTCCTGTCTGTGGGATCAGAAGACTTGCTTTCATTCTGAAGAAGGGAGTGTGGGAGGAGACTTTGTGGCTCCTTATCAAGTAGCCAGAATTATTTGTAGTCTTCCATGATGCTTTTCTTTATGTCTTGGGCAAACTTCTCTAAAGTCATGATAACAAGACCCCTAAGAAAATCATTAGGATCTGTTTTTATATATGTTACTGCTGCTTTTCTATTGCATAATATAGACAAATTGTTCCCAGTACAGTATATATACTCCTTTTCCATACTTAATTGATTTTTTAAGAAGTTAACACCCTCAAAAGGGATAAAATTCAGGAAAATTAGGAAGAGTGTCTAGGATATATATAGTCCTACTCACATAGAACAGTCCTGCAAGCTCTACATCCAGTTAAATCAAAGAGCCTACCACTTAAAAGGGACCTACTTTTTCCACCTCTGTTGGACCCAAGGCCCTAGCAAACCTTGAGGATTTGATTCTGGAAAGAAGAGTTACTGAGATTATTAATAATAGTTCCTTGTTGGACATCCCCTTTATAACTTAATATAAGCATGATATAAAGAATGTGGGAAACTGGGAGTCAGATGTATCAAGGATTGTAAGGGACAACCCAGAAAACAGTCTAGTTAGTGGTTCAGTAGCAATAATAATAATTATGAGGATTATGATGATGATAGTAATATAGAAAAAGTCTATCTCCTAGCTGCTAGAAGACAAGCCTAAGCTTACTGTGCCAGACTGCTGTTGGTAAAGGATTTATTCTGTCTGATTCTTGAGGTAGCCTTACCTTCTTGGCGCAGAATTCCAGATGCATCCTGTCTTCGGTATAAATATCCTCCGTAACACCTGCGAGTAGTTACAACATGAAGCAAGGATTAAATTGTTGGAGTCCAACTTCTTGTTTCAGTTAATTATTTGCACCCATTATCTGAAGCCTCCTGCTGGGAAAGTTCTCACTTAAATGACAGATCCTGGCTTGGTGCACCTGGAGATTTTAAAAGTATCTGTTTAGCTTAAATTGTTGAAATTTCTAGGTAAATGACACAAGTTGGCTGATTTGTTTTTAAATTAACAATTCTAATTGAATCTCTTATATGAACATTAGGGTCATTTTTCCTTACACTTGGGGTATATTATGGCTCAAACTCAAAAAGTTTCTACAAAAGGAAGTCATGATGGATAAGGTTCTACATTGTTAGAAAATGTTAACAGCGTGACAAACAAATGTCACATTTCTCAGGAGTTTTCTAGGTACAGTTGTTCATCTTAGATAGGACTTAGTTTGAAGAGCCACCCCTTCCACACTATTGTGTTTCAATATCTTTCTATCTTCCTGTGTATTTTCTTTTGGAAAGGACATGATTTTGCCTATCTGAGTGTGTGTTTGAGATGGAATTGGTAATTCATCAAATTTCAAAAAATAAGATGCATAAAATGGATGGAAAATGAGCAGGCAAGTCACAGTAATGGAACGTTTTGAAATTTTTATTTTCTCTGTCTCTAAAGAAAAAAGTTTTCTTTTTTCAGTAAAGTTGCTAAACTAAAACTACAGAAGAACTCTGCCTTTGAATTTACTTTGGGGAAAGAATTTCCATCAATCTAAGGTCAAATCAGATCACTTAGTCTATTTGTTTTGTCAGAAGAAGAGGTGAGATGGGGTACTCTGGATAATGCCAGGGGTGTCATGATAGCTGAACTCACCCTGGTCCAAACAGCTCACTCCCTATGGTGTCCAGAGGGAAATCAACACCCAAGGAGGCAACAAAGGCCAGGTGACTTTGGTCTTAACCAGGCCAGAGCTCTAGTAGTAAGAGCAGCAGCACGAATGTGTCAGTGGTGGGGGCCACCATTTACTGGGAACTTACCATGTGACAGGCACCTGGCTAAGTGCTTTCTGTATAACTTCCTGTTAAAAATAGGGCAGTGCTGCTTTTATCCATCTGGGCTTAAATAGCTATAAAGCAAAGCAGACTTTTAAAGATCTAGTTCATCCAACACACTGAAATCTAAGTCCAAGATCTTGCAACTGAAGTATAGAACAGCCAATTGAACTTGTGCGTCCAGCCTACAGGGAGAAGTGGAGTAAGAGAGAGAGACAGAGAGACAGAAAGAGAGGCCCTGTTGGTCCTCTAGGCCTGGCTGGATTGGCCTCTGCTGTGGTCTGTCCCACTGGAGGGAGAGAGAGCATCCAAAGGAAAAAGCTAGCTACTCAAAGCTACTTGTTATCTCAGGGAAAGAAGAAGGAAAAGGACAGTGTCTGTGTGCTTTGTTACTGCAAACTTGTGAAGAAGCTGTCTAGAAAACAGCATTCCATCAACTGTCCCAGATTCTAACCAGTGAGAGCAGCTCTCCAGCCCTTATTCTTCATGGCATAGAGGGCGGGACAAGAATCACAACTGGACACCTGAACTCCTCTCCTAGACAGCTACAGCTGTTTTCTCATCAAGATGGTATTTTTGCAGATTTTGTAAAGATGGATGTAACATATAGTTCTTTTAACATAGTTTTTTTAATAGTGAGTTCTCATATTTATTTAATTACATCATATTAGGGCCAGGTGCAGTGGCTCACACCTATAATTTCAGCACTTTGGGAGGCCAAAGGGGGAGGGATTGCTTGAGCCCTGGAGTTTGAGACCAGCCTGGGCAATATAGCAAGACCCCATCTGTACAAAAAAATTTATATTAGCCAGGTATGGTGGCACACACCTGTAATCCCAGCTACTTGGGTGGCTGAGGTGGGAAGATTGCTTGAGCTCAGGAGTAGTTTGAGGTTACAGTGAACTATGATCGGGCCACTGCACTCCAGTATGGGTGATGGGGTGAGAACCTATCTTAAAAAAATTATATTAAACAATCATAATATTTAATAATTTATAATTGATAATTAAAATATATTTGTTAATATATAAGATAAATTATATATGTATAACAATTCTAAACATTATGTAACATTAAGTGTTTTACTAGCTTTGTATTACAAACTATAGTAATTGGGAGAAGAGGATAAAGAAGAAAATTTTTCTTTCATTTATTAGACATTGCAGAAAGAGGGATATTTTGTGGAATATCTACACTCCATTTGAATGACAAAAAGTTCTGCTAAAATAATAATTTTAAATATAATCTGCATGTATGGAACTAAAATGTTTAAAAGTGATGTTATTTAAAAACAGGGTTGTCCTCAGGCATCTGGATCAGGTACAATCTCTTCCCCACTCATTTTCCCTCGTATGTCCTTGTTTCTAAAGTGTGAGACACACTGAACTCACTTTAGTCAAGGGTTAATTGGGGCAGAAAGAAGACTCACACTATGAGATGCGGTCATTTGGCTCCCAAGTACTTATTTGAACTGATAATATTATGTTCATTAAGAACTCTTTTTAATAACAGTGCAGTGCACGTTATAGTTGGTTGAATGGACTTTTAAAAAAATTCCTTGACCTTGGAATCTTAATATAGTTACATTTACAGTATAGAATAGAGGCAAATTTTGGCACATTGTTTTTTGTAGTCTTCTCCGAAAGGAATAAAATCAATTTTAGCTATAAACACGTGCATCGTTCCTGTACAGTAATATATAACGTTTCAGTTGTCGGGAGGACGTGACTAACACGTATTGTGAATATATGCTCAGCCTCTCCCATCAGAGGAAGCTGCTTTGACTGGCTTAGTGGCAGTTCCCCTGCCCCAAGTTAGTAGACAGACGCCTGCCTTCCATTGTTTGCTTTGAATTTAGACTAATGTGTCAACTAGACTGTCTTTGTTTAATAGCAGTAGATATCATGTTGTTATATGGTACTTTTAAAGCATCAATATTTTATAAATTTTGAAAAATACAAGTGTATATCTGTTTGATTTTCTGAACTTAATATAAATGGTCGAAACTACTGTGGGGAATTTCAATATATTTGGCATGTATAAAATGTGTGTATCCCTTTAAAAATGTGTGCTGAATAATAGACATACAGAAAAGTACACAAAATATATACATGTACCTCAATGAATTATATGAATTGTCACAGAGTAAAAGCTTCTAACTACTAAACAAGTCTAGAAAAAGAACATTGCTACACTCCAGAAGCCCTCCTTGTACTCTCCCTACCCATTAGAAGGTAGATATTATCCTGACTATCCTAACATGGAAGTGGACTTTTGTTAGTTATTGAACTTTATATAAATGAGATCATACAATATATTCTTTTGTGCTGCACTTCTTCTATCCAACATTATATTTGTGAGATTTTCCATGTTTGTTCATTCATAGCTGTTTAACGTTTCTTTGTATCGTTTATTTGTCTGTTCCACTGTTGACAAATGTTTGATTTTTTTTTTCAATTTTTAAGTGTCTGAATAATGCTGCTGTGAATCTTCTGGTACATACAGCACATGTGCATACATTATTGTTGCTTACATACCAAGGAAAGGAATTGCTGGGTTATAGGGTATACATCTGTACAAGTAGCTAATGCCCAATTGTGTCCTCTAGCTAGAGATTGTACTAGATCGTACTAACATTGTTTGAGAGTTCCTATTGGTTTGAATCTTTGTCAACATTTGTCACTGTCAGTCTTTTTAATTTGAGGCACTCTAGTGGATGTTTAATGATGACTTATTATGGTTTTAATGTACCCAGTACTATAAATGATGTTTATGGACAGTTTGTTAAAAGGTATTGGAAAAATCTCATCATATTAAGGGAGAAAGTATAATTCAAAATATATTATTTTTATTTTGAATATGTGAGAAGTGCAAAATGCCTGAAAAAATGGTGGAAATAATTATATTTAAATGTTGACATTGGTTAGATCTGGATAGCTTGATATAGTGAGTAGTTATTTCTTTTTTTAAATCATCTTCTAACTTCTCCATTCATGATATGAACTCCTTTTATACTTGGACATGAGTAGAAAATAAAAATAAAGAGAGTCATTAACAAAACTCTTGAAATGATATTTCACTATTAAAACAAATTTCTCTCTCTCTCTCTCTCTCTCTCTCAAAAGATCAGCCCTAGCCTTTAAATTCTCCATATAAGAAAATATTCAGCTCCTTAGCATGAGTGTGTATATGAAGCAATATTCTAACCTTCACCATTAGTGGCCACTTCTATTCAAATCATATCTACCTTTTGTACTGGTTCATGATCCATATTTTTTCATGACCAAGATGCATCCTGGAAGCCTCTTATTAGTGCTTTTTGGCTGTACCCACTCATTAGATCACATTCACTCCTACATGTTGCTTGGGTGTGTAGTCTTTCACCTCATTTGACTATAAACTCTTTGAGAGAAGGGGCTGTTAACCATAAATTATGACTCTTGAAATCTCTCCAAGTGCTGAAATCATAGCACTTATGAAATGGATTTTCTTTCTTTCTTTTCTTTTCTTTCAGACAAGAGTCTAACTCTGTCACCCCAGCTAGAGTGCAGTGGCGTCATCATAGCTCACTACAACCTCACACTCTTGGGCTCAAGTGATCATCCTGCCTCAGCCTCCCTAGTAGCTGGGATGACAGGCACACACCACGATGCCTGGCTAATTTTTCTGTTTTTTGTAGAGATGGATTCTCACTCCTGCTGAGGCTGGTCTCGAACTCCTGACTTCAAGCAATCCTCCTGCCTCAGGCTCCCAGAGTGCTAGGATTACAGGCAAGAGCTGCCACGCTTGGCCTGAAATGGATTTTCAATAAAATGTATATCTTGTGAGGATATCGAAATGTTCACCTTGTAGTTTGTACCTATTGTTTTTAAAAATTAAAATCTGGGCCCTGCATGGTGGCTAACGCCTGTAATCCTACCACTCTGGGAGGATTGCTCGAGGTCAGGAGTTCGAAACCAGCCTGAGCAAGAGAGAGACCCTGTCTCTACTAAAAACAGAAAGAAATTAATTGGCCAACTAATATACATAGAAAAAATTAGCCGGGCATGGTGGCGCATGCTTGTAGTCCCAGCTACTCAGGAGGCTGAGGCAGCAGGATTGCTTGAGCCAGGAGTTTGAGGTTTCTGTGAGCTAGGCTGACACCAAGGCACTCACTCTAGCCTGGGCAACAAAGCAAGACTCTGTCTCAAAAAAAAAAAAAAAAAAAAATCTGGCTGGGCATAATGGCTCACTTTGGGAGGTCAAGGTCGGAGGATTGCTTGAGGCCAGGAGTCCAAGGCTGGTGTGGACAACACAGTGAGACAAAAAAAATGTTTTAAAAGATTAGCCAGGTATGTTGGTATGCATCTGTAGTCCCAGATACTCAGGAGGCTGTGGCAGGAGGATCACTTCAGCCCAGGAGTTCAAGGCTACAGTGAGCTATGATGTAAGGCCAGTTTGCACTTAAGCATGGCTGATTGAGCAAGGGCCTGTCTCAAAAATAAATAAATAAATATTAAAATCCAAAATGGTAAGTATGTAAAAGGCATAAGTCAATTAGAAATTTGTGGAAGGTATTCTTCAGCTACAAAGATGGTGAAAATGGCATTTGATATGGAACCATTTTTATCAATTAGGGGCTTGGCGGTTAAATGGAGGAGATATTTACAGAAGTATGGGTAAGGTTAAAGTGGTGAAGAAGGAATAGTAAAGCCCCCAGAACTAGCAGATAATGGAAGGGAAAAGTGATTCAGTGAGGGCTGGAGCAGCAGGAGAGGAGTTGCCCGTCAGGAGAAGTTGGTGGGGTGGGGGCAGTGCCATGCTGTGGAACCTTGGCTAGCAGAGAGGGGGTGCGGGGACATATTTACCCTGACTTGTTTTCCCTGCCAACAACTCCCTCCACACTTCCATTAGTGGAAACCCGAGGGAAAGTAAGCCAGCAATTGGGATCTTAAAGACCAGCCTCCCTGGCTGTGGGGGTCGGAGGGGCAAATTGAAGGTCAAGATCAAGGTCATTGACAAGTACATGTCAAGGTCACATGGTATTTCTAGGGCAGAGGTTATCTGGAAGCTTACCTTGAATAGAGGAAACAAATGAAATGTAGAATTGTGCAAGTTTTTGACAGTATATGAGTCACGGACATTTTTGTTGTTTGTTTTCTTTGCTGTAGGGAAAGCAAATTTTTTTATTATAAATTTTGGTTTATTAAAACTGTGCTTATTGAATAATTAATTGGTTAAAAATTCATTATAAGGGATAACTACCCTTTGTTCTCTGTTAGGCCACTGCTTGGATTTGAAGACGGGTATCTATCCTGTTATGTAAAGAATAAATTAAACAAAAAAACTTGTTCTGTAAAAAACCAACACATTTCAGTTTTCAGTAGTTGGAGCACTCATGCAGTGGGATACATGAGGTATGTATACAAAGAGATGTGTGCATATTTCCAGCATCCCAAGCAAGTGAAAGCAAATTGTAATAATCTGGCATATAAGCCTTGTTTAATGCTCTCATAATGGGTAATGCAAGTGATTAAATACTGTGATTTTAATCTTGGCATTTTAGTAACCCAATAAGATAGATGAAAAGGCAGTAATGAATTAGATTATATAATGATATTTCATTCTAACTAAGAAGTCTAGTTATTCTCTGCAATAATGTGTTTTTTGGTTTTTAAGTTTATCATGGTATACTGTTAAAAATGGTCTAATGAGAATCCTCTGCTCTTTTCATTGTAATCTATTTTCATGACCTTATAAAAATATTAATCTGAAATCAACTTATCTCCACAAACAAACAAACACAAACAACTGTATATTGTTTTACTGTCCTTTGGGAACACGTCAAAATAATCCGTATCATCTTTCTTGTCTGAAATTGTGCTTCATGTACAACTGCCCAACTTCTCTTGGGCAATATGGAAACAAAATGGTAGTGACTTATTAGGTCTTCATGGCCTTGGAAAGACAAATAGGTAGAAACAACAGGAGACATTATCCCTATGTTGGGTTATATCGGAAGAGAGGGCCGGGGCCTTGTACACTAGCCTAGATGCAGAGATGATGGAGCAATGGCTCATCTTCTCAACCATTCCCTGCAGCCCAGGCAGCCCTCCGTAGTTTGGGAACCTCTGGTTTCCAGACAGCAGTTTGTGTGATTTACTTTGGGGGTCGCAGGCAGTTTTCTATACTCTTTTGCTAGAACATAAATAGCATGGAATGTCTTGGACCAGTTTTGAGTTTCAGTTTGTTTTGGTTCTTCTCTGTATGGCTGGTGTCCACCTTCAACAACTGGGCCACATATAGTCCCAGAACAGAGAGAGGATGGAGAGCCACAAAGACAGAAAAGGTGATGGGAACCCAGGAGTCCTCTTGAATCCATCCCTGTGCGTATCACCAGAAATATAACTGCAGAGACACCTATGACTGTTTCCTGGTGCAACTTATAATCCTTACATGAAGATTTTTAACAAGCTTGACAGATACCTACCAGGTCAAGTATATGATAAGTTTGTAAAATAACATATATCAGTTTTGTGGGAAATTTTGTGGCTGTCTTCTCCACGTCTCCCCTCTGCTTGTCCTTCAGTAGAATTCACCTCTGCTGTCCTCACAGTCCTGAATGGTTGCCCCACATAGCTGGGAGCACACATCTGCCTGTTAACTTTAAGGAGCTTAACCTTCTCTCTCAGATTTGCTTTGCAGTTAAAAACATAATAACTGACAGATGATCTAGCTGCCGAGAATGTGGAAGTGGCTCTGTTAGGTAATGTTAAAAGCAGCTTTATTTAAAGACTATAATTTGTATGTATTTACATATATGTCAGGTGGCTGCTTGAACCATTGTAGTTCAAGGTTGGATATTCGGTGTTGTTGGCTTAGAAACTCATTTTTGTCAGGCTTTAGCACTAGAGAAATGTCATGCTAACTCAACTCACAAAAGCCTGATGTAGAAACAGAATTAATAAGTTACTGACCTTCACTGAGAAACTGAAAGCAAGGAAAGTGGAACAGTAGCCTCTGCTCTGCTAGGAAGCCACGTCACCATTTGGTCTCCCCTCCCCTGCCCTCTCCTCCCCTGCCCTCCCCTCATATTAACTTCCCAAGACGACTGCAAGGTCGATACCTTCCCGTTGGACTGTTAGGAACAAGGAGAAGGGTGGGTATGGCAGCTGAGGTCACATAGTTGCCAAAAGCACAGTCGGGCTCCTGCCCCTGTTGAGTCAAAGGGGTCTGACTCACCTTTATCCAGAATTGCTGATGGCTGCTCATTGGGTAACCTTTATTAAACACCTCCCTATGCATTTCCTGGGAGTGGGTGACCTTTGGTTTCTAGATGATTTGTTTCTTTAGGTCAGTTAACTAACTTGTAACTTTCTTATTTGCATTCTGGTCTGAAGGCCTGTGCAGCCACTCTGTTTGGAAATAGGTGATTACCCCCCCCCACCCCCCCCATCTCCCGGCAAGGGACACATTGAATACGATGTTCACAGTGCCCGGGTGAAGTTCCCCAATTGTACCTCAGAATCCTGGAGGAAGCCTCCTTTCCGATGTTGCTTCTTACCCGTGTGTAAAGGGACCGTAGAGCCCCGTGCTCCTGCCAGGGCAGGTGTGACTGGTTTCAGTCACGGGAAGCTCCTTTAAGTAGTTATTGTTAGTCCTTTTGGCGGGAAAGGGACAAATCAAAATGGAGCTGTGACCTGGACGTCAGACTTTCACCGATTTCTGTGAAGAGGGAAGAGCCTCCCTGGCTTGCTTCGGGATTGACGACCACCCAAGCCCGACTTCTGTAATGTTTATGTTTCTCCAGATGCTGATTGATTTTCCTGTGTATGGCTCTCCAAAACAGAATCTGGACCTCTGGGAATACACTTACTACCCTTCTCAATTCTGGAATTTTAGCAAAATAATAGGTGTCAATCTTTAAATTAAAAAAGACAGTAAAATGTCATTGCCTTCACTGATTTTTAGTTCATATTGCTCAGACCAAGTTTTCATGGATTACAAAAGCTTGTCGAGGAGGTGTCATCTCATGGGTTACTTGAAATACCTGCTGTTCTCCATTTCTGTGCGACAGTCTCTCAGCGTAAATCTATAAGTAAGTTTGTGTTTTGTAAGAACTATTTTGAATTGGATCAGAAGGATTGTCCTTTCTGGTAGAAAATAAATTAGGGAATTGGAGGCTCCGCCATATCCTCTAAGATAGCAAACATGCCTTGATGGAGTCTAGGATTTAATCAAGGACAAACACGTTTTAGTGGAGCTGAGGGGATGATTTAACCAATAAAACATTCTCAACTTGTTTTGTTGTAAAGAGTTAAAATAGGATAGACCTGTAAGTTATGTCGATTTCTGTTTAAACCCATAAGTAGTTTTACTAATTTCTGAGCGGTATGAAATCCTTAAGTTCTTTTGAAAGGAAATAGCTCTTTTCTGGTGACGACTTCTTACTCCTCCCACATATAAATGTAGAAAACTCCAGATTTTTATTTTACTTCACCAGAAGTAATATCGGAGTAACAAATTAAAAACCTCATTTTTTTTTTTTTTTTTTAGTTCAAAATGAAAAAAGAGAAGGAGAAAGGGAGAAAATCCTTCCCCACCACCATATTTCAACCTCTTTTATTTTCTACTGAGAGAAAATTCGTTATCTGATCTTTGGGTTCATTTATTTCAGTGCCCGTGGTGCGCACTTAATGGAGCTGGTTTCCACCAAGATTGTGTTCTGACAGGGTGACGGGGGCCAGGGCGGGGCGGGAGCCCTCGCTTTGCCAGGAGGAAATGTGCTCTTCCTTTCATTTTGCTGCTAAGGCCAGCAGCGCAAGAGGGATTCGCCGCCCTCAGTTGATCTGTCTCTATCAGGGCCTCTGCTTTTTATGGCTGTCCCTCCGTGAGTGAGGAAAGGGAGAGCGGGGTGTTTCACCTGTCACGGCCAGCTCACTGGGTTGTCACACCCACCGACTTCTACCAGAGGAGGAGCACGATGGCCCTGGAGGTGCCCAGACTGGCTGTTCTAGACGTGGCTGTCCCCAGGACTTCAGTGGGGCTGTGGCAGGGGCAGGGCAGATAGATCAGGATGTGGTGGCAGCAAGGTGCATTTTAGAATTATTTTCGTTGGCCAGAAGCTTACATTCTGCCGTAACTCATTGTAACCAAGGCAGGAGCTTGATCAAAAAACCCATTCTTTCCCAACTTTCTTACCCTGGAGTACTTAGTTACTGACTGCTCCCTCAACGTGGCTAATCCAGATGCCTGCCACATGAAAAAGGACTTAAGCAGAAAGTTGATGCTAAGTGCTGCCTCAGTTGCCTTCAAAACAGTGAAACCCAGATCTATAAAACTGGGTTTACTCACCATTGTGAGACCTCTGGAAGTGAAACATGTACATAGACACTTAGAGTGACTGATTTCACATTTCTTTTTTAAAAAAATTTTAAAAATTCAAGGTGGCTCACGCCTGTAATCCTAGCACTCTGGGAAGTCAAGGGGGGGAGATTTGCTTGAGCTCAGGAGTTCAAGGCCAGCCCGAACAAGAGCGAGACCCCTCTCTACTAAAAATAGAAAAATTAGCTGGGCATGGTGGCACGTGCCTGTAATCCTAGCTACTCAGGAGGCTGAGGCAGGAGGATTGCTTGAGCCCAGGAGTTTGAGGTTGTGGTGAGCTACGATGACACCACTGTACTCTACTTGAGGCGATAGAGCAAGACTCTGTCTCAGAAAAAGAAAAAAAAAATTTTTTTTTATTAATTTTTTTAGACATAATGTCTCACCATGTTGCCTAGGTTGGCCTTGAACTTCCCTTCCCCCTCGCTTCCCCCTCCCTTTCCGCTCCCTTTCCCCTCCCTTCCCTCCCTTCCTCCTCCCCTCCCCCTTCTTTTCTCCTCCTTCCTTCTTCCCTTCTCCCTCCCTTCCCCCTTCCTTTCTCCTCCCTTCTTTTTCTCTTCTCCCTCCCTTCCCCCCTTCCTTTCCTCCTCCCTTCTGCCCCTCCCTTCCGTCCTCCCTTCCCCCCTTGCTTCCCCCCTCGTGTTTCCCCTTCCTTCCCCCCTTCCTTACCTCCTTCCTTCCTTCTTCATGCAGCACCATGATGGAAAGAGGTAAGTTTTAAATGGCGACAATACTGTTGGGGTCAAATGGAAAATACGATCATAGCAACCACTTTAAGCTCAGTTGCCTGTTATTTAGAATTTGGGGGACATTCTAAATAAGCTTTTCATGGAGAAAGCCAAAGGCCGGCCTTTATTTTGCTATATTTAGAGTGCTATGCAATTTCTCAAAGGTCAATTTTCTTTGGCCGAAAAATTGCATAGTGACATTCTACCTGCATTATATATCCTGATAGTAAGGTGTTGTACTAGAAATGCATTTGCCTGATACTTTTCCTGAAGACGCTTGGGAGTTCACTTAAAATCTTGCTTATTCCCTTTCCCAGATAGCTTGTGCCTATGGAGATTTGTCTCATGCATACCTCTCGTGTCTGCTTTTCTTTGTACCCAGGTCTTCTGCCTTATCGAGTAGCCCGACATATTCGGACCTGCCCTTCATTAGGATCTCCCCGCACCGGAACCCCGCTGCAGCTTCCGAGTCTCCCTTCAGCCCCCCGAACCCCTACATTAACCCTTACATGGACTACATCCGGTCTCTGCACAGCAGCCCGTCCCTGTCCATGATCTCGGCCGCCCGGGGGCTGAGCCCCACAGACGGTAAGACCCACACAGATTCTGTTTCCAGAGAACAAGCCACCCCCTCCCTGCAACCCACCTGGGATGTTGTATAAAGTAAATCTAAAGTTTAGTGAGTGTTTTCCATGTGCCAGACACTGTGCTAAATGCTTTACGTGCATGATTTCATCTCAACAGCACAACCCCTCTGTGCGGATGATATTATTGTCTCCATTTTCAGGTAAGGATAGCAGTGTGCAGAGGGTTCAAGTGTCTTGCAACCCAGTCATCCACTCATCTTTGTATCATGAGTGGCAGAGGTGGAACTCAAAGCCAGATCTTACCGACTCCCAAATCCTTGCTCTTAAATGCTGTTCTGTGGTGCTTCATGTATGATTAGTTAGACTGGCCGATAGCCATTCACACATGTGCATGAGTAACCCGAGCATTTTGCTCACCTTCTGATGAGCGCTGTTCTGTGTGTGTGAGGCACATCCATGCAGGCCCTTCACAAACGTTAATGTGCATCCAAATCACCCGGGGAGCCTGATAAAATTTGGTTCTGCATCAGATGGAGCCAAGTGGTCCCTGAGATTCTGTGCTTCTAAAAACCTGCCGGGTGATGTCAGTTCTCTTGGCCCGTGGATTACACCCCGAGTGTGCAAGGTCTTAGAAAACACGATGGCCCAGACCTGTTGCGTGTGCCATGCCAAATGAACACTAGAAGAAAGATGTAATGAGAAAAGAAATGAACTCAGACTTTATTTCTGTAATGCTTGATGCTCATTTTAGACTCTCAAGTATCAAAGTCCTTGTTGGTTCTCTTAGCCTCCCAATTAACTACTTTTCGCATGACTCTTCTTAATTAGAGCTATGTATTCATCATTCTTTTGATTCAGGAAAAGAATTTTACATCTTATGCACACACATAGAAATTCACTTGCCCACATTTGCCGGAATCTGAATTAAGGTCCAGAATTGCTTTAGCCTTATTAATTGTAGGTAGCGGGTTGTGAGTTCTTTGCAATAGTCACAAGTCGCCGATGTTCAGAAAAAAGACAAACACCATGCACTTCATTTCATTCGGGAATGCTTGATGTGACTTCTGTGCAGAGTCCACATTCTCCATGCAGACTACTTCCTGAGGCTGGCTGTGCATGGTGGGAAGCTGCACGAAGTTTCTTAGGAAACATCCACTCAGTTGAATTTCCAAGCATAGCTTTCCTCCAGCAATAGCTGCTGGCTCAGTTTTTTTCTTCTGATCCAGTGCAGTGAATACACTTGTATCTAAGGAATACGTTTTGCTCTTTGGGTGAGATTCACATTTTAAAAATAAAACTATAAAAATCAAATAAAGAGTTAGTTCTACTTCAGATTTGATCTCATAATGGGAAAACTGAAGCGTCTTCTCCTTGGAGTGCTTGGGAGTTGGTAGAAATAACTAAAAAGGAGAACAGAGAAGGAAAGGGAAGCTGGCTTAACAACGGACTTGGAATTTTGCCCGGTTTTTGGAAATCTTTTTGGGCCAGTGGAAAGTGGTACCTTCAGTTAAGCTATTGAAAAGCATGTTTATCATCTGCTTCCATAGCATTTAATGATGAGTATGAATGAAATATTCTTTTTGATCTGACTACTTTTCCCTGTTTCTCAAGAATCCAGTTAATACAGGCAACTACATGAATATCACTAATCTTTCTGCCTTGTGGTCTAAAAGGTTTTTTTTTTTCCCCTTAAACCTCTCTACCATGTATCATAGATAAGAAGTATATGAACACAAATATAAAACATCCACAGACCTATTGCTAGAGTGCTGGTGTTTCCTAATTGTAAAAGTAACTTCTTTTGATCAAATGCCATGTGCTAAGTGTTTTACCTGCATCGTTTCATGTTTTGCTCTCACCAACCTCATGGAGCTGCTGTAAATGCAGATCTCTGAATCTGGAGGCCACCCTCAGAACTGCTATGATATCTTCTTGCTGCTTCTGCACATAAATTGGCAGGTGGAAACTGATTATTATCCTACTCTTAGAAAGCTGACTCTTGCCAGTAAATTGCTCCAGATTGATAGGTATATTTTCTTTTTGATTTTGTAATGAAAAAAAGGAAAAGAGAGCTTTTAAATTATGAAATGCAAAATTGCAGCTTATCATTTAGTTGTGTGTTATTAAAGCTGTGCTGCCTTTTTTCCACTTTTTAAACTGTAACTCCTCATGTTAGTGAGCGTTAACTCAGACACTCTTATCAGAAGGCTTAGGAAAGTATTTTAAGTGTGTCTGGAAAGATACCATAGTCGTGCAAGTTGTCTACTATTGCAAGAAATATGAACACAGAATGATTTCATGTAAGAAACTATCTTATTTGGGGAGGTAAACATGGTTATGTACATATATACATTTTAATCATTCTGAATTCTTGATGATTTATTTAGACCAATATCAAAACCTGTGTGATATATTTCACTTTTTCTATTTTTTTCCTTCAGTTTTATTTTTAAATAAAAGATGTCTAAAAGACATCAGCGAAAGCACAATTTGAGTTAAAGGAGCTTTACTCTAATGAGCTGTAAAAGGAATTCCTGATGTAGGATGCATGAGAAATGGACTTTGGGATGCCTCGAGGGAAGCTTCTTGTTGACTTCTTCTGACTAGTAACTAAACCATTCTTATCTCCTTCCTGTTCTAGCCTCACACGCTGGGGTCAGCCCAGCGGAATACTATCATCACATGGCTCTGTTAACTGGTCAGCGCAGCCCCTATGCAGACATCATTCCCTCGGCTGCCACCGCCGGTGCTGGGGCCATCCACATGGAATATCTTCATGCCATGGACAGTAAGTGGCAGGGCTGTTTTCTGGAGTCCTGGGGAGTGGCAAATGCCAATTTACAAAACAGGAAAATACAAAGATTAGGTGATTGTTTAACTTTTCAATCCGGAGGAGGAAGCAGAACCACCACAATTTGGTGCTCTGGTTCCCTTGGTTTTCTAGAAGCATCCACAGATTCGGATCTCTTGGGCCTCCTTGTTGAGCTTAAGGATACCAGTGAACTTGCAAATGTAGGCGACTGTAATCTGACAGCAGTGTATAAATACAACTGGTCAAAAAGCTGTCTGGTGCTGATTGTCTTGCTAACAAAATAAGGGAACAGATTTGATATATGGATGGACTTTGTGCACTCACTCCTTGGTTTCATGGAATTTATGCTTTAAAGTTAGTTTTAAAAAACACTTGTTGGTTTTACATTTTTATATTAAATGATTTATTTTGCCCTATATGTTTTCTTTACATTAAAAATCATATTTCACTACAACCTTTTATAGCTATTGAATATGTGAAAGGATCAGAATAGTTACATCTAGTAAATAAAAACTGTTTCCAAATCAGAAGGGGCTACTTTTAGTAGCTAGCAGTGAGAGAAAATTGGGTCATTTTTTTTTTTTTTTTTTGAGACAGAGTCTCACTCAGTTGTTCAGGCTAGAGTGCTGTGGCATTAGCATAGCTCACAGCAACCTCAAACTCTTGGGCTCTAGCAATCCTTCTGCCTCAGCCTCCCAAGTAGCTGGGACTACAGGCATGTGCCACCATGCCCGGCTAGTTTTTTCTATATATATTTAGATTGCCAATTTCTTTCTATTTTTAGTAGAGATGGGGTCTTGCTCTTGCTCAGGCTGGTTTTGAACTCCTGACCTCAATCAATCCACCCACCCGGGTCTCCCAGAGTGCTAGGATTACAGGCGTGAGCCACCGCACCGAGCCAAAAACGGGGTCATTTCATGTGTGTTATATTCCTTATTTTGGGATTCTAAGGCATATGATGATTCCTTGGTGTTACTTACTTATGTGCATAGGCAGACCGTCACTGCCTTAGGCAATGACTGTCACTTATCAGAGCATTCCAGAGCTGTCCTCTCTTCATAGCCTTTCAGTACACATTCCTTTGCGAGATGCCAGGAAGTGAACCTGAAGTATCATCCAAGTCATACATCAATGAGTGCCACTACCTTTGGATATGATAAAAATATGACTTTGAGTAGGGCATTTGCTTGGAATTTTGTTTTTCCTAGTAGCAGGGATTAACTTATGCTTTTCCATTTGCAGTTTGTTAGGCTTCTGTGACAGAGGGTTGCATTTGTGTCAACTCCCTAGTAATTCAGTCCTGAGCTTTGGAATAGAGAGAAGGAGATTTGTTCACAGGGGCGAAAATCTGCAGCCTTGGTCTCCTTACCACCAAGAACTAGTTTAGCATATTCCGTAGGAACACAAGTTTTCACTGGTTTCCATTGGGGAGCTCATTACCACACAGAAAGTGAAAGAAATTACATCTTCTTGCAGGGGTTTTGTTGTTCGGCTTTGTAGAGTAGAGAGCTTAACATTTCAGATTCATCATAACCACATTTCAATTAGCGATTGTTGGAAAAAAAAAAGTTCAGTGTTATTATGCAAATTAGTTATTTAAAATCTGCAAATAAAGAATTGAAATAAGAGAGAATCCTTGGAAGGTCAGCCCACATTACTTTCCCTGTTTGATGAGAATGTGTTTAGTTAGGCTGTGGCGGTTTTTATCTAAATAAAGGATGAAGCTACCTTTTTACTTTGTAAAAACTAATTAAAGGAATTTTAATTTGCCTGAGTATATGGTAAATTGATTGTCATTAAGTAGGAATTTAGATGTCCTATCATTCATCACATAAAAAGAAACCTCCTTTTTCTTTGTCAGAATTTCTTATTAGAATAGAGAAACAAAACAATTAACAGAAAGCCAGATTGGAGATATCTGCGTTGGAACAATAAGCACTCTCTGGCTTCTATTTAAGAAGGAAGTGGTATGATCAGTGAAGAACTGGCTACTTCTCTTTCAGCTGTTTTGACGGTGCTCATTTGTGTCTTAGCAGCTCCCTTCAACAGGGGACCCCAAATCACTGTTCCAAAATGCTGACGTTCTTTTCTTTTGCTTGGTTATTAGGAAGTTGGGAAGAACATATCGAAGGGTTAGAAAGTTCTTGAAGCACTGTATTCTTTTCCTCTAAAGTAACTAAAATAGCATTTAGTTATTTTATTGAGACAGAACATCAGAAGATGAGTCCCTATCTCTAGTGGAGAAGTGAAACATTAATTTTAATTCCTACATTGGATGCACATCTGCAGTGGCAGATCCAAAACTGGGATCTAGCTGGTCAGTCTGATCATTGTTACAAAAATATTCGGTGTCCTCAGTTAGTAGGAAGCTTTGTGTCAGAGGGTTCAGGTAAGCACCTGACTTTTAAGTGTTCCAACAGTGGGCGTATCCGAGTATCAGCAAGATGTAGGATAGAGTAATTTTATGTAGCCCATTAGCGTAAACTAGTCTGTTTGTGGCTCTACTTCTACCTCTTGGGATAAGACAGACATTAAAAGATAACAAGAGCAAGTAACCCCTATAAGGACCATCCTAGAGATGAGGGCCCCTGAGAACCACACTGTTCATATTGGTGGAAACTGACTTAAATAAGATCCAGTCTTTAAGGAAAAAAACAGAACTTCCCATCGGGAAGGGAGCCATGCACAGGGGGCCATGTGCAACCGGAAGGGTTCCATGGAGGGGATGAGAAGTCCTGCAGGGCCCGCGCTCTGTCTTTGGATGATGGGAGGGGTGTATAAGGCCTCAGGTGTTTGACAGCACCAAATGGCCCCCTTATCTGTGCATCCCTGCTAGTTAGTGATATAAAAAACTAGAGATGTTCCAGGAATTTAAAAAATTAGAGATATACCCGTTCTACTGGAATGTAGCATATGCTATCACTTCTAACCCTGCCAGTGATTCCCAAGTCCCATGGAGAAGGATTATGTCCAAGGATTATATGGAAGTCGACAATAAATCTGGTTTTGTCTTTGGAATTGTTTGGAAATGGCATGTGTTTCTTCACTAAAAGCCTTCTCTGATGAAATTAGCCACTGACAGTGAGTAAATGTGAAACAGTTGTGTTTAGGGCAGATGCCATAATAAAAGTAAGATGCTGATTTAAACACCTGAAAATAAGTACATAAGTGGGGTTGCTATTTTGTGTTAAGGTGCCCTAAGTCAGGCTGGTAATGAAACTATTCTAAATGAAGGAATTCATTTTAAATATACCTGAAAGAAAAATTTGAGTAGGTACCACATTCATCACTCAAATTGTTTTTCCAGTTTTATACATGGATGGTACTAACTTATTAGGTTGCAGGTTGTGGTTTATTCTTTAAATTATTTCTGTAATATTGGCAATAGAGTCTTTCATATTCATCTATCCCCATTTCATTAAATTATCTCAGAGCCTGTTGGATTGTTACCTTGTGTCAAGGTGCATCCTGGAAGAAAATACTCCCAGTGAATTTTCTGGAGCCTAGACTTTTTCCTATAAAGGCTTACCTATGACTTTGGTTTTCTGGCTACTGCAAAATTGCCATGTCCCTGTAAACTGGTATACCCATGCTATGAAATAGTAGAAACCTTCCCTTTTTACTTAAAATTAATCATGTTTGGTTTGCCTCTTACCTAGCAGGGTTATGTTCTCATTCTTTCATTAAACTTCAGTGTGATGACTCTTTAATGTAAATGTGACCATCGAAAAGACAGAGTGGACCTGTGGGCCACATTTATCTCTGTGCCTTGCAATTCAGATCTCTTAATATCTACCAAATTTGAATGCAAATGGACATTTAATTTTTAACTCTTCAAGTTAAAAACCATTGTATTAAGTTGGCATGCATTTAAGTTTGCATTACTAACCTCTCGATTAGACCTCCCATCAGTGGAATCTTTTTGGAGGCTAAAAATTCTAATAAATGCATTATCTGTTATTAGTTCTGACTGGAGCAGCAAGGTCCAGAGAAGAATTAAAATGCCCTATAGGCTCATCAGATCTCATTATCATGCTTATAGGGGTTCCCCCCTCTATCCCACCCCAGAAATATCTGTAAACAAACAACATCCCAAGGTTTTAAATATTCAAATTTATGCTCTTAGATTGTGGGAAATTTCGGGCAGGGGTCCTCAACCTCAGTGCTCCTGGGGCCAGATAATTCCTTATTGCGGGGTGGGGGGGGGGTTTGCCCTGCTCATTGTAGGATGTTCTGCAGCATCCCAGCCTCTACCCCTGGATTCCAGTAGAGCCCCCTTAGTTGTGACAACCACAGTCTCCAGATGTCGTCAAGTGTCCCCATGGGGAAAAATTGCCCCCAGTTGAGAACCACTGATTTGGGGTAATGTATTTATAAGTTGTTTTAGTAAGGCATTAAGTATACCACGGAGCAGATAACTCCAGAAATCATGGGTAGATGAGGGTATAACTAAGCTGAATTTTTTTTTATCTTAGGGTATTTTAATTCATTTTTTTCCGTCGGCTCATTGCCTTAAAACGGTGTATGTTGGGATGGGGAGGGTGGTGCGAGGTAACTGTGGGAACCACTGTCTTTGTCGCTTGTGGTGAATTAATGATGGGAATATCTAAGCAGCCGTCAGATTCATAAATCACAAGAAATGAGAAGGATAACACATAAAAGTCTCTCCCTTTTGTTTAGCCATTTATCATTTTGCCTGCACATTAATAAACAGAGCTCCCCCGAGGTAAGCCCCTAGAAGATAAATATTTCTCCCTAATTTCCTCAATTGTAGCTAGTAGATCACAAGGGGAGGAGAGGTGCTTGTCACCACAAGTTGCTGGCTTTTTCTCCTTCCCTTCTTGCACACCAGCAAGTAGCAATAAATAATAGGTAAAGGGTGCAAATGCCGGTGATCAGGTTCTGCTTTGTTTATATCACAGGCACGAGATTCCCCAGCCCCAGGCTGTCAGCCAGGCCAAGCCGAAAACGTACACTGTCCATATCACCGCTGTCGGATCATAGCTTTGACCTTCAGACCATGATAAGGACGTCTCCCAACTCCTTGGTCACGATTCTCAATAATTCCCGTAGCAGCTCTTCAGCAAGTGGCTCCTATGGTCACTTATCTGCAAGTGCAATCAGGTATGTATTTTCCTGAATCCATTATGTGATGTTTTAATAAAATGTCAGCCTTGACTGCACCTATAGTGATGCATTTTCAGTATGTACGGATTGACTATGAGGAAGAATAAAACAGCGTGATGCAGTGCCTATACCAGGATACAGGTCAAATATCACAACATTGAATTGCGAAACCAGTGACTGGGCCCAAAATAAATTCTTTTGCAGACGTTAGTCAATAGTATATAGGACTAGCAGTGATTCAGTTATGACGAAACCCACTTCTTAGAGACAGTGAGTACGGCAAATCTTTTTATCTGGCCTCTTCTGTCTGATATTAGTCCTCTAGAGAAAAAGTGACTTCATACCTGGTTACGTGACCAGATGTACAGAACAGGAACAGAAATAAAAAGACCAGTCATGACAAAAGTCTTATCCTACAACTGTTAAGGGAAAAGAGTTCATTGGGAGGAAGAAAGAAACAGCAGGGTTTTAGTCTAATGGAAAATAAATGAAGATGACATTGGAAGGCATAGTTACCAGAGGAAATCTAGCAAGAGAATATTTCCTTGTTTTTCTATTAAGTAGTTTTGGCTTAGTTTCTATTAAGTAGTTTTGAAAGATCTCCATTTTGACCATCTGTCTTTGCTGTAGACTAATAGCATTTTGACACTTCTTACATGAAGTGCATCATGTCTGTACTTTCATAGGAAGGTATAAACACAGACTTTTGTAAACATTAATATGAAATCTTACTGCTAATGATCAAACTTGGACAGATGTCAATAAATAGGGACTAAAAGTAAGCTGACTTACGAGTTTTAGGTATATTAACACTGCTTTTGTCAGCCAGCCATTTATTATTTGACCTAAGCTAGCTCACAAATGGTTATGATACATAGAATTAGATAGTATTCTAATTTATTCATTAAGCAATCATGGTTATAAACTTTAGCTCTTATTTCCCCTAAATTTTTGCCAGCAATTTAAGAATTCAGTCACCGGGGCAATCTTTTTGAATTATAGTTATATAAGCCACAGATAATTCCTTGCTTTAAATGTACATACTAATGGCTGTTTCACTATGCTATTTTTAATAAGTGAGGTTTACTTGTTTGTTTATTTCTGTGAATGGGCAGTGGCTTAAGTTGTTAAGTGTTGGGTCTTTCATGGTAGCTATACATATTAGGGAAACCTCATAGGTCCAGAAAAAAAAGTGTTAGCAGTAGTAACAGACCCACATTTACTAGAAATAATGAATACTGTTGTTTTTCCATAGTGTTCTCCATTATAGTTTTAATTTTTTCTTGTTCAATTATCAGCAATGTTTCTTGGCAGGTGAGTTAATGTTTAAATATTATAAATCCTAATTTTGATACAATGTCATTTTCTGCTGGTTTTCTTTGTTCTTTTCCTATGGTCCCTAAAGCGTGGGAACGTAGAGAGAGGTTAACTGTGCTCACGTGATAGCAGTCAGTACATAGAGAGGGGTCCGGGGTATTTTCCAGTGTAGCCTCTGTCGTCACAAAGGTAGATTTTTGCAGCTGGACATGACTCTGGTCAGATTCCAGCTTTGCCACCAACCAGCTGGGCAAACCTAACTTGCCCTTCAGCTGTCTTAAGTATAGCCTCCACATTTGTAAGCTACAGATAGGACACCCAGTGTGTAGGGAAAAGGCATGTTTTTACTAATGTCGGTGTGGATCTGTAATGGCAGGATGGGATCCTAACCTGGGCGAAGTCTCAGGAGAACTGACCTGGGATAGTCCATCCAGGAGAGGGGCTACCACGGGCCTGGCTGTGCTACGCTGGCGACCATACCATCTTTGTCTGGCTCTGAGGAAGTACCACCAATCTCAGAACCACTGCCTGGCTGTTCCTACACTCCTGGCAAATATTCTCAGGTCCTTATGCAGTTCTTATGTGGCTTGACTGGAAGTCACAGCAGAACCATGGCACACGGTAATATTCACGCCAATGACACTCACACAAAATCACTTTGTGAACACTCATTTCTCTTGCTTCTCTTTAATTTTTCTTCCCTCTTGCTCTCTGCCCAGCTTTCTTGACTTTTCACAGCGTCTAAAGGACATAGATTAGAATAAGTACTCAAGTGGCCATAGTGCGGTCTATATTTATTCTTAACCCAGCATCTTTGCTGACTTCTTGGTCTCCTCACCTTTACCCAGGTAAGCTGGCACTTGAGAGGCCGTCAGTGTCCTGACTTCAAATAATTGCTGCCCCCCCTTCCATCCAAGGAGTGACTACATCCGAACCCTTTATTCTCATCAGAGGTGGAAGAAGAGATTTACTTTAAAGACCATCCAGGTCTGAGGAGACCCTGTGGGGTCACCAGGGCCCATCAATGCTCATTTTCTTTCTTGCCTTTGAGCCTTTCCATTGCATCCTCCCTCTACAGTGTTGTCCCTTCCTCTGTAATACACATCTGCTGAATATCAGGATAATGTGTTGCATCTAGCCCAGAGAAGGTAATAAAGATAACCCAAGATGAGAGTAGCTTGCCAGATAATATGATAATTGTAATCGTGATCATTGGCACCACTTGTCATTTCATTAGCTGGAGAAACAGTGGTGCTTTGCTTGCCCCTAGGGTTTTAAGTTTCATTTTGTGAGATCTAAAAACTGACTTTGGAAATAATCAGTGGTAGGACTGGTGGATGACAAGGGAAGGAAAGAAGCAAGAAGAAGACAGCTGGAACAGGTAGCTGACTTAAGAGCAAAAGGTAAAGGAGAGAATGTGGGTTTCAGGTGTGTTTAATCCCTGCCCGGGTAGCAGGGCAGACATGAGGCTCACTCGCTGTTCTTATGTCCCAGCAATTTGGGGAAGCAAGTGGTGGTATTCTTGTTTTATGCATAAGCCCAGTGGATCTTTGCAAGATGAAGCTGGCAAAGTCCCGTGCCCAGTGGGCATCTGCGCCAACGTGGCCAACCCTGCTTGTTAATTTATCCCAAACACATTTGACTTTCACGCTTACATGATTTCTTACACCTAACTTGCTGCTAGTATTGGCAGTGCATAGGCTAATGATGTCGTTTAAGTTTCTAAAGATGTTATTAAATGTTTAAAGACACTTATCCAGTTTTCTAAGAAATGCCATAGCTGTGTCCTTCACATTCATGCCCTACTTCCAATGCTGTTCTCAGAGAGGCCTGTAGTAGTGTTTACCACTATGTGAAATTTCCGTATTTACTTGCTGGTTTAGCAGTTGGCTGTTTCCCTCCAGCAGAACACAAGCACCAGGAAGTTAAGGGCTGTGTACATCTTGTCCCCATCCCTACAACACCTGCGTCCTCACACGTTGACAACATTCGGCAAATAGTCCTTGAATGGATAAGTTAAGGAGCTCTTTCATGAGTAATTAGAATGCTAACTACCCCTTTACTAAAGGAAGTTTCTACATGGTAGATGAATAATTCTGGTTTTCTGAAAGTTACAGTCTATATGAATGTTATATTGCATATCTACAGATTAATAGGTATATAGAGGTAGAGACAGGGATAGATATAAAATAAAGGGTTAAAAATCAAATGTCTAGCTTAAGTTTGTGTGTGGTTCTTGTGCTTATATATTTCCTTAATAATTCAGACTGCTAAGAAAACACCATATAAAACAGGTATTGATTCACAGAAGCCCGTTGGGAGAGATGGTGTTTAAAATGACCCTCATCATCCTGTGGTCTTCCAGCAAATGTAAAAAGAGTGAAAAAAATGGGTAACCCACTCATTTCTAACCCACCAGGTATAACTGTCTCCCTTTTGATTTTAATGGCTAAAATGAAGATAGTTTCATATCCTCAGTAGTGTTAGGTCTGGCATGGTCGGGGAAGATATCTCGGTGAAAATGACATTTCCATATTCCACGTCACCCTCTGAATGGGGTGCAAAGATCTCCAGCCTTACAAGTCAGTGCAGGTTTTTATGTTGCCAACACAGATGACCAGAGAGCAAGTTGTGTTTTTTGTATTTTCGTGCATCATCAGCCCTCTCCTGTCGGCAGGACTGCGGGGGGAGGATGTATCTGGCAAGTCCACCGATGCTGCCTAAGGCAGGGCAGAAACCAGTGCAGCCTCCACAGCTCCTTGGCTCTGTGCTGAGTAAGCACCTTGTTCATGTCATAGAAACATCACAGCAATGAACTGAGAAACATTGAAGAATAGATATGTACCAGATTACCAGTGTCTTTAAAACTCTCTGATTCTGAAAATTATGAGACAAACTTCTCTTCCCCCATTATCGGTGGAAGTAATTCATACTACCTTAAAAAGAGAGTTCTCATGTACTTCCTGATGTGGTAATTAGTTTAATATGGTACTTCATTTAATCAGTTAGTCATTCCCCAAATATTTAGCTGAGGTTAATTATGTGCTGGTCACTGTGCTAGGTGTGGGGGCTCCAAGAATGACCCTGACCTTCAGTACTCACAGAAGGGCAAAGCCTCAAAGCAGATATGAATGAATGATGAATGAATCAACAAATGAATGAGCGAGCAAAGGAACTTGTAAGGATTCTCGCTGGTGCTGTATAGAACATATCCCAGATATTAGGAAAGAATAGCAGATGGGCTGGCCAGAGACCTGTAGGAGGATGACAGACCACCAGGGGAAGAGCTTTCTCCAGCTTTCTAAGAAGAGGGCTGAGCAGGGGAAGGCCCTGGGATGGGAAGTGTAGGGTGTTTGAGGAACTGTCAGCCGACCAGGGCACCAAGGACAGTAAACAAAGGGCAGGTCAGCCCAGGCACAAGGCTGGCGACATGGGCAGGGGCCAGGTTATAGCACAGTGTCTTGGACCAGTGATCTAAGATCTATAGGAAGCCTTGGAGGCTCCCAATGAGGCTGGTTAATCTTACAGATGAGGAAACTGATGCTCAGAGAGGTTAGTGGGCTGAATCAAGGACACTTAGCTACTTACGTGACAGAACCATGAATTCAGAGTGGTTGTTCTGACTCTGAACTCCACCAGAACATACTTCTTTATGTCTTAGAAATCCTCAAATGGGAGGCATGGCTAAAAGCATTGGTGGGAACTGCTCTTCATAATAGAGAAATAATATCTGATGATCTGAAGAAATTGATTATGCTTCTATTAACATGTGATTTTTCTAACCATATGTACGTGGCTAACCAATTACATGATTTGGGTGCAGACATGATTCAGGGCTGCACTTCCAGCCACATCTCAGTTGTCGCTGCTGTTCGTGTTTGTGGAGGTCTTATCTATTGGGCTGTGTAATGGCCAGTAGCTTTTTAGTTTTGTAGATCACTTTCATAATATAAAGCCTAATGTCTTTTTCTCCAAAGCATTTTTCAGAGCGCGTGTGCCTGGATGTTAGTGTTGAAAAAGCATGTGGGTCTTTATTTGCGTGCTCTTTATTTCTGAGCCTGGGCTGCATTTTCCAATAAACTTGCCCTAGGAACTTTTATAGATGGAAGCGGAAGCTTTATTTTTTTTCCTCTCAAATATAAGCACATGTGTGCATGTATGTCTCTATACCCACACATACACAAATAATGATAGCATTTGGCCTGTTCTCTGCAAAACTGGGGGGAAAAAGGTTATTTGAATGGCAGCTGTTGTGCAGTAAATTCCACAGCTGTAACCAGAAAGTAGATAACCTTGTTAGTACCACAGCCACAAAGTAGCCGGGAAGTTTGGTTTTGATTCTAGTGCCTCTCTCTCCTTTCTTGAAGTCAGTTTCTGACATCGTGGGGCCCTATTATCATCTCACTGGTGCCCGTTGCCTGAGGTTCCCTCCAACAATGGTTTCCTGAAAGGGTTAAGAGAGATGGAATACCGGAAAGTAAACATCCTCATTGCATTCTCCAGCTTGTAGCAGACGGGTTTATTGTGGCATGAAGTTTCTTAATCCCAGTGCCCTGACCTAAAGTAATGCATCCTAATGGAATCACACAAGTTTAAATCTTTTAAGAGTATTTTAGAAATTCAAACCTGAATGAAATTTAGCAATCGAGGCAATTGTAAAAAGTGTTTATAGGTGGCCAGGAGACAGAGTTGATTTTATATTTGAAATAAGACAGTTCCCCCGAATCCAAAGGTGCTACGTATTGCGATTTGAGTGCGCTTCCCACCTACGCCAGGGCTCTACTTGGTTTAGTTCTCTAATCAGTCACCTGCCTGTCCGGCTCTGCACAGACCATTTAAGATCACTGAGAGGTTCCAGAGAAGCACCTGGAAACCGATGGGCCTTTCTGCTGAAGCAAATGTAAATAAAATGTGTGGAGTTCTCGCTGCTCTGTTCCCACATCTACCCTGGCCCTTTCCCCACGTATATTATGCAGTGGGACTAAAACCCTGGTGGCACTGCGATCATGTAGAAGTGAGATATTCATTCCATGGCAGCTCTAAAAAAAGACTGTTATTTTAGGGAAGGGTTAAAATGCCCTGTGGGTTGAAATCATTAAACAAAAAATAGTGGCTTTTACCTTTTAATGTGCAGTTGTTGGGTAAACTAGCCTCTCGACATCTTATTTTTCCTAGACTCTTTCCTTCATTTTTTTAGGTACAGATGTCTTGAATATGGTAATTAGCTCTTATTTATCCTTCCAGTAGACAGGGCTGCAGCAAGCCAAATTTTAGTGCTTCATTTATTATACTGTTATGAAGGACTCCAGCCTGTCCCCCACTCTCTTATTCTCTACTGTGTATAGAATTTCTGGAATGTTTTTGAAACACATTATCGATTCTTCTCCTATACTATTTTAATTGTGTTCTATCAATTTGATTTACTTGAATATTAATGACTCTGAAAAGCCTATGATAGATGTAGATCTATCATAGGGTTGAATAAATGTTTACTGATTGATTTTTCTACCGTATGAACTTGGTAGTGTCACCACTTAAAGATCATTCCAGGAACTAAATATAAATTTGATTTACAAATGGGTCACAAGTGTTTCTGTACAAATGTTGACTCACATCACTTTCTTGGTGTGAAAAAATAATGTCTGTTGTGAAAGTCAGACATGATTATGCATTTCAAGGTTTTATGTTTTGATTACATATGTAACTTTAAATATGTAACTTTCTGGGTACAAATAATTCTTATTAGGAGATACACATAGGATATGTAGAAAATACTCAGTTAAAACGTGTTGAGTGAGCAAATGCCATGCAGTGTGTGGACTTCATAACATTTATTTTAGTTGCTTCACATTTTTCCTTTCTATCCACACCCCTAATTTGGCTCAGTTGGGGATAGTTGTTAAGATTCCTAGACAGGAGACTTCAAAAGGGAGGTGTTACTGTGCTATTTACTGAAATATTAAGAAACAAGGCCCAGTTTGCCAAATTTGATCAGTTTGTAAAGGAATGTTGACAAAACTTTATGCCTCTGATTTTTGATATAGAATACATACACATTAGACCTTTCTTAAAGATTCAAACTTTGGGAATTTTATTCAAATCTTTGGAAAATAGAAGAACTGGTTTTCACTCAGACAGCAGTTTGTTGCTCACTTTTAACTCGGCTGGGCGCTGAGCATGAAGGTAGCACTGACCGTGAGCGGCTCTCCTTGTTTAGACAGGCTCAGAGCTCTGCGCTGGGATTACCACATCCAGTAGAGTGCTCTTTGCAATAAACAACGCAGTCCCCATGAATCTACTCTAGTCTAAACTCCACATCTTTCTCCTTTTCTGCTCTTTAGTAAAATGAAGGGCAGGTTAACATTTCAATTAACTTATTCTGGCTCTGCTACTGTCACCCTAGAAGAGTGTTTCTCAAAGCATGTTGTGAGGAACACTGGTCTCTAGAAGTGCCTCCAAACCCTGTTGCAAACCATATCTGGGGCGGAGTATTTGGAATACAGTTCACGGATTAGCCACCCCACAAGGGCTGTATTCCTCAAAGGTTTTATGCCCTTGATACTTTTTTTTTCCTCTCTCCATTACACTTGTAGACCATGTCTCAGAAGGCCTGTGACTCAGTCAGCCACTGCTTGGGAAGACCCGGGCCATCGAACACTTTCTTTCTACTAATCATATTGACTAAATGTAGATTAGTACAAGTCACATTTTTATAAATGTTTGTTGTTATTTTAAATTATCCCATCTTTCATGTAGTTATTTAGAAATGAAGTGAAAGCTATAAATTTTTTAAAAAATAGATATTGTTGAATGAAGAAAATTCAGAATCAGAATGTAAAATTAATGTCTTCAATGACTCATAGGAAAGAAGAAATGGGAATGGGAGGCCTTGAGGCAGGAGAGCTCAGCTTCCAAGGGTTAGACTATAGACGGTCCTTCTTTAGAGAAGACAGAACAGATTTTTTATAATTTTTGACAATATTAATACTTTATATTTCTAGGAAATAGTGGATTGAATACATGAACTATTTAGGAAGTTTTGCTTAGGGCCTCTAAAAGTAGAATTTAATTCTGATCTTAATCAGCAGTCTGTCCTGGGCCCCTGCAGTGCCACAGAAAGAAGTGAATCCAGCCACTGGCTTGGGTTATGAATACTGTTTTACAGACATGTTGTCAAATTGTAGTTTTCAGAAGAAACATATTTTTCTTTGAGGTGGCTGTTCTGAATGTGGCAGACAGAATAATGGCTCTCCAAAATGTTCAGTCCTAATCCCTGGAGCCTGTGACGACTTTACCTTCCATGCCAAAAGGGATTTTGCAGATTTGATTAAACAAAAGATCTTGAGATGAGATGATCCTAGTGGCCATAATATAATCTCAAGGATCTTTATACGAGGAGGCAGGAGGGTCAGAGTTAGAGTCAGAGGAGGCAGCTAGAGTGATTCATGGCCCTAGCCAAGGAATGCTGGCAGCCCTGGAAGATGGAAGAGGCAGAGAACCTAGAGCTTCCAGAAAAGTACAACCCTGCCAGCCCATTTTAGACTCTGACTTTCAGAACTGTAAAAAAAAAAAAAAACAGTGTGTGTGATTTTGAGCCACTAAATTTGTGGTCATTTGTCACAGGAAACCAATACACTGAGGAAGGGTTTCAGTCGCTCACTGAGTCAGTATTTAGTGCCTACTGTGTGCCAGCTCACTTGGCCTCCTAGAGGCAGAGAGAGAATGTAATTTCAGAGAGCGCTGTGTGCTGCCGTGAGAAGAGAGTTGTTAAACAGTAGAGAATGATTGGGCAAGGAGGTGCAGAGGGACTGGTTTTGATGGGGTAGCATTGGTCTAAGAAGGGCTCTCTGAGGAGGTGATGCTTCAGCTGGAACCTGAATAACAGAAAGGAAGCAGCATGCTGAGTTCTGGAAGCCAGAGGCTCTAGGCAGGGGACACAGCAGGTTCTGACTTGCAGAGGGACTCATGCTGTGCCATGAGGCAGAGGCTTCTTAGGATGCAGGAGTCCCCCCTCTGTGGCCCTACCTGCTTAGACTTAGAGACTAGGAGGCGGTGGTGGCTCGGGTGTCCTTATTTCCCAACGGAAGTCCTCAGTGGGATCTTTCGTACGTTGATCTTGCACGTGGGAGGCATCGTTTTACTAGAAAGGGCATCCTGTGTGTCATTCTCGACATCCCATATGCAGTGCCTGGTCATATCCCATCCTCACTCTGAGAACTCTGCGCCAACACTCTGAGAGCCTGGATTCCCAAATCCATTGACCGCTGCTGTGAGAGAGCCAAGAACTTTCTACTTCTGTGAGAGAGCCAAGAACTCTTTTACTTCTGCCATTATATTCTAAACAGGCTTTGTGATCTGGAGAGGGGCGACCTTCCTACCTAGGGCACCTGGCAGGAGCCAGCAGCAGCAGAAGGGCTGAGGGCCGAGGGACAGCTCTTCTGGGTGCACAAAAGGCCTCCATTATCACACCCTTGCCCAGGTCTTTGCAGGCAGAGAAGAGAGAGTTTCTGTTACTGGCCCGTTATGAATAAGCCGTGAAGGCTGAAGATCACTCGTCCATTCTGTGTTCTCTCATGACTCTTGCAGTTTGATAGTTGATGTGAATTTTATAGAGCGTTTATTTATTGCTGGTTTTACCAGCAAAAAAGTGGCAGCCCCAAACGGGAATGTGAGCAAAATGTGTTGAAAGCCTTCACAACCCCTACCCATGCACCCCAAGGACAGGTAGGAACCTGGACCTAAGAAATTGTGGAAATATGGAGTGTCATTTTTGTCTTCCTACATCATTTTAAAAATGTACCTACCCTGTCCAGCTATTAATGTTTGTGAATTACCTATATAGAAAACCAAGGGCATTTTTTTGCCTTGTGAAATGTTTTTTTTTTAATGGTCTTGATTTTTAATTAGGTACTGACTTTTTAAACCCCAAAATATTATGCCTCCCAGACTTAGAAGTGTGAATGACCATTGGGGCCTCCTTCCCATCCCTGCCGGATAGTTCAGGCTTCTGGAACTCTTGAAAAGTGTGTGGAGGGACATGCAAAGTCTGTGTGACGTTGTAATTATACGTGAAATGGGTTTTGTTTATTTAATGAATAGAATGAGGTAGTTACACTTAGTAATACCCATTCACCCAAAGGAAGGGGGGGTCGTTAAATCATTGTGTTTTTTGATGAATGGCTTGTACACTGAAAAATAAATTGGACAAACTGGCATAGAGCTCAGTGAACATGAAATCAGCTATTAGAAGAAAGCTTGTGAACAAATTCTGAGGCAGATATGCATCTTTTGATTAATGCCCTATCAATCATCCACACAGCTACCTTAGCTAAGTCCTGCTGTAATCACTCATGGTTGCTTTCGGAAACACTGGCAGAAACCATAGCGCTGCAGAAACGGAATATTATTACTGATTTCTCCCTAACTTACTGTGAACAATGACTGTTTTCACCACGTTTCTGCTTGCCTTTATTAAAGAAATACAATATAGAATGAAAAGAGAGTTCCTCAAAGCCTGGTGAAATTCTCCTAGGGTATTCTTAATGATATTCAGTCTTAAATGGGCAAGCTATTGTAATGGAAGGTTCTCTGTAGGAATAATAGTAATGTAATCCCATTGAAGCTGCCTGTTACGGATTGTAGTCAAATAGGCAAAATGTAGAGTCACATTAATGAACAGAGTGGTATCTTTGGAATTATTACTTAAAGTTGTTGAAATGGTTTGAATTTTGTTATTGTAATTATTTTATTCTCCGTTAATGTGCTTAACAGCCATAGTAATTAACCCACCAGATTGGAAATTTGCATGAGTTCTAACTTTGCCATTACAAGAAACCCTGATTCTTTCTGGGTATTACAGAGTAGGATGGGGGAAATATATGCATGTATATATACACATACATATATATATATATTTTTCACTGATTATTTTTTTAAAAAGAAATTGCTATGAATGCAATTATTAGTTTTTCATGCATTTTTAAGCCATTGGCAAATTCCTCAAGAGCACTTCATTCTTTCAAAGAGGATTTGATTCCTGAACTATGCTGGCACAAAGAGCGATTTGGCATTGCCTACCAGTCCGGAAATCTTTAGGTAATATCACCCGCTTCCTCTGGACTTACTGTAGCCTGGGAAATAGTGTGGCGTAATAAAGCAGTGACAGGCATTAGCATGCATAATGGGCTGTAATAGACATTTAATGCTGTTTAGCTGGAAGAGGGAGCTGCGCTCTCCCGTTGGAATATTCCTCTATCGAAGCCTATTGATCACCGATTTCAGTGGGGAGAGGTTAATCCATCAGCTTCTGTAACCAGACGGCACTGATGGAAATTCTTTAGGTGGCATTCTGGATGAACCAAGCTTTCCATCTTTACAAACAAATGAGTGATATGACAAGCATGGGGTTCAAAACACATTTAACCAATTGATTTTCTTTCCTCTTGTAATAAGATCTGGAGACATATGAAAGCACGCGGTGTGAGCTAAGATTAAAGGAATTGCTCCATGCACAAGAACATACGGGGCTAAGAGCCAATAAAAGTACTATAAAGCATGTAGTCACCCATTCTCTTTTTTATATAAAGTTTGTTATTGCAATAAATAGTTATTATTGAGCTGATGCCTTTTATTTCCGTTTTGCAGAATTTTGTTTCAGGTCCACGTGTATGCGCGCAGGCACATGCCTGTCTTGTCTCCGTGGTCGTCTTGATCCTGGAAGTTTTCAAGATGTTTGGCAATAATCCTTTCTACTGTCTCATTTAAACAGACACCCAAAGGAAAGGGTGGGAGGGCATTAAATCATGGTGTTTTTCGATGAATGGCTTGCACACAGGAAAATAAATGGACGAACTGGCTAATTTATATGTATGATTTTGATGGCAAAATTATGGCTAGAAAGCTGCAGGTCTCATAAGTGATGGCCTCTCTCTCTCTCTTTTATCTCCCCACACGCAGCCCTGCCTTGAGCTTCACCTACCCTTCCGCGCCCGTCTCCCTCCACATGCATCAGCAGATCCTGAGCCGACAGCAAAGCCTGGGCTCAGCCTTTGGACACAGCCCCCCACTCATCCATCCTGCCCCAACTTTTCCAACACAGAGGCCTATTCCAGGGATCCCTACGGTTCTGAACCCCGTCCAGGTCAGCTCCGGCCCTTCTGAGTCCTCACAGGTGAGAGGGACAGGTGGATGAGCCACCCCATGTTGGTCAGCGGAGGAGGGCCATGCCACCGTGCTGGTGCCTTGGTGCTCGCGTGGCTTCGTTACTGGCATCCTGTCTTCTTAACTCTGGGATCTGTTCTTCAATCTTGGCGAGCGTGTTGTGTAGATCCTCCTGATTAACCAATAGCTCCTTCCACCAGAGTCGTTTTCTCCTGTGTGTAAAAGCAGGCCTCTTGATAAGGCTTCACCCCGCCCTGGTGCCGTCTGTAACCCACACCCCGTGTAGATGCAGCCTGTGAATGGATGCATTGTTCTCCTTTGGTCACTGTCCGCTCCCTCTGCTAGAACCGCAGTTGCTACTCAGCATCCTGTGATACTTTAAGAATAAAACTGTGCTCTGCCCTCTGTTCTTCCTGCCACACTGATATTGTTTGGAGGAGACTCTGGATGCTCTAATTAAAGAAGTTCACAAATGGTTCATGTTGATTTCCTACCCACCTCACAACTTTGTTCTTTTCAGATACACTGTTGGAGCTCATTAGAGCCTAGGGCCCCAGCTCTGTTTAGCTTTTAAAAGCCCTGGGAGTTTATACTCAAGGGTTAAAGATGAAGAACTGCCTCATGAATGTATTTTTCAGTTTTGAACACATTATCTGAACCGTACTACCATGCACCGTGGGATGGGAGTGTTGTCAGAACCGTTGCTTTAGTGCCCAGTAAGCCTGCTTGTCTCAAGTCACAGGTTTTAATCCCGATACCATTCATTGATCAAAACCTGACTTTTGTCTCTGGCCCTGCAAATGCAACCAGCAGAACAAGCCCACGAGTGAGTCTGCGGTGAGCAGTACCGGTGACCCCATGCACAACAAGCGGTCTAAGATCAAACCTGATGAAGACCTTCCCAGCCCAGGGGCTCGGGGACAGCAGGTAGGACACCCAGACTATGCAAGGCAGCTCCCTCCTCCCTCCCCAGACCTAGTGTCTTTTCACAGAATTGCCCTGTCCACTGCATTAGTGGCCTTGACTGTACTCAACACGTTTGATAAAAGGCCAAATCTGGTCATCTGATAGGCTAGCTTCTGTAGCTCAGAAGCAAATACCTCCAATGCAGGAAGCCGCGTGGAACATACCTTCTTGATAGTTTAGGCAACTTAGGAGTGTAGGCAGCTGTAGTTCATAGTGTAAACAGTTGTATTAATTTGATGTGCCCAGGATTTAGTACTCATCCATGATCTTGGACCTGAATTCTTGAGCTCCTGGCCCCAAGCCTGAGCTGGGGCAGAGCTGGTATTATTCCATGCACTGACCATGCCCTTATTTTCTCTTATTTTGCTACTTCCTACTTGCCAGGAGAGCCTGGAGAACCAGAAAGGATCAAAGCACAACTAATTTAACCTAAGGCTAGATTCTGTCCTCCCAAAATCCTGAAAGGAGGAGTTTAGAAATTTCAATCTGGAGTCTACTTCTAGTCATAGAAAGTCTCTGGGCCTCGGTTAAATACTGTGTAGGTTACGTCCATGAAACATCTCATGGGGCTCTCGTGCTTGACAAGAAGGAACTCAGTGCTGTCATCAGACTGCTTTAGCCCGAACTTCCTTTTCAGCAAGAACTTGGAGGATGAATAAATTGGTGTCTTGGGTTCTGAAATGGATCCTTTTGTCTTGCAATTTGCTAGACAACAACCTTGCTGATTATACCTCAGTACTGATATGCAGTTTTTAGCTCCAGATTGGAACCTGAATCTATACACCTAATTATCTCCCAGAATTCTGGAAATTCTTTGTATTTGCATTGCTGTAAAGCTCCTATAGCAGACTAGAAAGGTTTAGGTGCTGTGGGAGGTTTTGGGCCTTGGAGATTAGAGGTTGAATCCAGAGGGCATTATCCCTATAAAATCCACAAAAGGGTCTCACAGTTACCAACAGCAGGGAAAATAGAAGTACAAGTAAGCCATTTTCCTAGATTGCAAAATTTAAGAATAAACAAATGGATATACTGAAAAGAATTAAAACAACTAAACAAAATAGAAGGACTGGACTTTGGGCAAAGACCTAATTCAATTGCTTCTCTTCTGGGTTTTGTCTTGTGTTTGTGTGTTTTAGCGGTTTTTTAGGTGGTTTTTTTAGCTGACATTGGAGTTTATTTTCAGGGCAGCAAAGTTTGGCCTCAGCCTTTTCTCCTCATTATGACTTGGGCTGTTGTCTTGAATCATAAGCTAGAAATTTCAGATGTATGTGGGAAATCTGAGAAAATGCACAGAAATGATTTCATGTGTTTGACTTCTTTCGTGCCCAAAGTCCAGCTGGTAGACCTGGGCTCTATTTTATTTTCATTGAAACATTGCATTGGGAGGAAGAAAAGTCTAAAGCAGGATTTTACTTTCTCTTCTTCCCTCCCGTGGAGTCTGATTCTTTCTCCCTCTCTGCTCCCTTCCCCCCATCCCTTGCCTTTCAGGAACAGCCCGAAGGGACAACCCTAGTCAAAGAGGAAGGGGACAAAGATGAAAGCAAACAGGAGCCCGAAGTCATCTATGAGACCAACTGCCACTGGGAAGGCTGCACCAGGGAGTTCGACACCCAGGAGCAGCTTGTGCACGTGAGTGGGGGGTGGGCAGGGACGTGGCTTTGGGACTCTGTGACCCCTTCTGCGGAGGTCAGCTTCTCTGACCCCGCGCTGAGTCAAGTTTCTTAGCTGGCAGCACTGCGCACTGGAGAGGGCTTTATAACTTCCCGAGAATAAAGAAAAACTCCGAGCCACAGTGCTTGACCTGTTCAGTCAGCTAAAGCTTAGTGTAAAATTCAATAAAGTCTTCAATAGAGAGTGTAATGACTCTGATCCTGTAAGCCAGAAAACACTATTTTGAGTTAGCACTTTGATGGTTATTGAGTAATAGTAAGCTGAACATGAATTATTATTAACCTTTCACCAAGTTTGATTCCCCTTCCAAGACCCAGTAACAATAGAAAAAATTTTCAGGGTGGGGGAATTCCTTTTTTCCTCTCCCAAACCCTTGAGGGCCTGAGGACTCTCCCATGTGAGTTTACGCAGCCGTTAGCACTCTGTGTGAAGGCAGGTCGCACAGCTCCTTGACTTGAGGCCAGCCCTTGTGGGGTTAGTCTTGTCATGGAAAAAGTTATATGTGGTTTTAAATGTGTTTAATGATGTGTGTTTTTGAAAACTGCAGTGTGGTCAGATCGAGAACCACCCCTTCTCTTACCTCACCAGGTTCAGAAGTGTTTTAATGACCCTCCTGTGCATCATTCTAAATAGTGCAGTGCACACTCAACCCCCCAACCCTCGCACCTCTGTCACCTGTGCTCGCTGTACCTGGTGCTTTCTCTAAGGCCAGTGGAGCTTCCCTGGCAGATGGGAACAGGAAAGGGCATTTACATAGAATCAAGAATCAAAAAGATACAGGTCCTACAAATTCTGGGCAGAAACACAGGGGCCTGTGGAGGCGTTAAGGGTGGTTTGCTAACTTTGGCGGTTTCTTAAGCTTCTAATAGGATGGAAAATCTGACAGAGCAGCGTTTGCTGGGGCTGCCTCCTTCTCTTCCACTCCCCCGATCTCTTCCCCTTTCCCTCTCTCACTCTCTTTCATTATCCACTCTATTTTCTTTTACAGTGATTTTGTATTTTTGGATGATCTGTATTTTCTGTTGCATTTAAACACTAAAATTATAAAGTCACTCTCATATCCCTTGTGTCATAGGCTGCATGAGCTTTTGAAGTGTGTCTTCTGCCACTCAGCCCGTCCTATGTAATACACACCACACGTACACACAGTTATATTGTGGTGTTAAACATACAGTTTGCCAGGCTTTGAGATCATTATATGCAGAATGTTTTGAGGACTTAACATGACATCAGCTGAGTCCTCCCCCCACCCCGTTTCTTTTTTTAATCATGTCTCCTTGTAATTTTAGAGGAAGAATTATAGATTTATGACCACAGCAAAAAACTAGAAAGTCAAATGTTTTTAATTAAGGTATATTTCCAGATTTTTCCATGAACTTAATTTGATTCTTTCTCTTTAATTTGTTGCAAGTGTTATTTTTAAGCCAAGCCTGACTTAATGGCCCTTTATTCTTGCTGATTGTTTTAATGGAAACCACAAAGACATTGTAATACTCAGGAGGGAAAAAAAAGTTTGGAATTTTTCTTTTAATATGGGGAAATATTCCCAAAGAGTAGCATGTGCTATGAATACCCTCAGTGATATAATGAGTGAACAACATACACGTAAAGAATTATTTGTGTAAAAGCTGCCATCGTAGAAAAGATGTTGGCAATGCTGCTCACTTTTAAAAATACCCTTCTGAGGAATGATACAGTCTCACAATGCCTTTTTGGAGGATAAGTCATCGTTGTCGTTTACAAGGAGAGCTGGCTAACTGGTGCAAGCATTATCAAATGAGGAATGATGTAGGTGCATATTCTGAATCAACATTTAAAATGAACTGCCTTCCTTATAAGAGGCCAGGTTTGACATAACATTTTTGGGGTTGTGGTAGTAACTTAACCCCTTTACCTCCTAGATACTTTCAAAAGATGGTGAAATTGCAGGCATTTGAATTTGATCTCAGTGGCCAAAGGTCTCTAATGATATTTTAAAAGAGAGACCTTTTAAAAGATACTGATATTTTAAAATAGAGAGTAGTTGTAAGGGAAACCTGCTTAAGCCAATGACTAAATAAGCACCATATTGTCTGCTCTATGGAAATTATCTTTAAAAAATATGAATGCACACATATACAGTGGGATTTTTTTATTCCAAATTAGAAGAAATTCATGTCAAGATTAGAAGAAATGGCAATGTGTTACCTTCTTGATATTAATTTTAGTCTGAGATAAATTCTATGAGTAAGTAAACTTAATTAAGTGAATTAAAAATTATAATTTACAACAATATAAATAAAGGCACTAGTTTATATCACTTATTTTCCACCTTTTTCCTTATTGTCTGAAATGTGGAAATTCCAAATTTGTGTGTTTAAATTGATTTTACATTCCGTGACATACGGGTACTTTTGTACTCATGAGTGTGACTGTTAGCATTTGCGGTGGCCTGGTCTGGAATAGGTGCTTTATATTTTGTCGATTGAAGGAATAGCTACTTTAAGTCCACCTAATTACTTCGGTGGCAGGTGGAGTAAATACCAGTTGCACAAACCACATTTTGGGGGGCAGAGGGAAGCATTAACAGTTTCCATTCCTGTGACTTTTGCTAGTGAGAGGACATTTTGTGAATTAGTTGAATTTTCATGCCACATACAAGCAAGAGGCAAGGTGTTAAACCATTCTGATGCTCTGCCTTATTTATAGCCGTGACCCATTCTTTTCCCCCTCTTACAGTTAATAGAAAGATTCATGATTCTTCATGGTTGTCTATCTAGTGTCTGACAGTCCCGACTGCCTGCTAAAGCAAGTCACTATCTATAATTGATATCCTTCCGGGGAATAGGGTGCTGGCTGCAATTGAAGGGCTTTGCTGAAAGCTCTTAAATCCTGACAAGTTCTCCCCTTGTTCTGGTTCAGTCGCTGAGATGCACGGTTGGAATTCCGGAGTTATTTGAACTTGGTGCAGAAGGGAGACATGTGTTTCACATTAGCAAATCACAAAGTTGAAGAGGAGAATTAGGAACTCGGCTGACTCTGCCCGCCAGGTAGTCTCATTTCCAGTGTAATGCACTCCATGTACTCTTGAAAAGATTACCTCGTCCATTACTGTCCGAACAGATGGGCTAAATATTGCCTTTCCCTTCTCTTCTCCTTTATTTCAAGCTCCTCTCCTTCTCCAATTATGTGTTTATTCGAGGTGGCTGCTGGGGTCTTTATCACTGGGATGTTTAATTAATTTCTCTTCCCTGCAAGATAATAATTGGGTGTAGTTACTCTCAAGCTAGTATTAACTTTGCCATAAATTTACTTCTGTGACCAGAAGCTCAGAAGATACCTGCGTGTTTTTCTTAACCGAGTTTTTACTGTACTTTGTCCCTTTTTTGGTGTCAGTTAAAATAGAAAGGAACAAGAAAGCAAGAGGGGTATATAGAATAAAAATGAATTTCAAGTACATTTGATTAAGACTGAATTTATTATTGATTTGTCAGGATGCAAGTTTTTCCTCTAACCTTGAAATCTGAAAGGCACATAGTCTAACATTGCAAAATAAGTTGAAAGTGCACATTTTTCCTTCAATTTTAAATTAACCAAACCTCTTTTCGTTGTGCATTTATTACAAAGGACATGAATGTTACATTTAAATGTGTTTCTGAAAGTTGTAGAATGTCGGTTCTCAAAGTGTGATTTGGTTTTGCTTTTGCTTATGTTAATGGATTTAGCTTGTGTTGTTATGTAAAACAACTCATTCTGGCTTCTCCCATGGAAGAGGGATGCTTTCCATCCTTACTGAGAGCCTTCTCCCTCTTGTTTTAATCTTGTCCTAGAAGTAAGTTCCATCTTTGGCTCTTTGATAGTTGAGGCATCTGAAATACGCACAGCATGCAGCACAAGTTAGTCTCAGGTCCCCCAAAACCTGCACACTCTCGTTGTGAATGACATTCTATATATTACCGCTGTTTGGAGAGGCTTTTTTGAAAAAGGAAAAGGAATAAATGGGAAGAACTTTTTATCTCAGTGTGGAGTCATCACTGCTGAGAGGCTAGTTATGCTTGAAAACGTCAATGCTGAGATAGAAAGAATAGAAATAGCATAGTCACCATACCTCGTGTCCACCTGTTTATTGTGCCTCTGCAACTCTTTGCCCTCAGTTTCAACAATCCAACCCTCTATTTCTGTCTAAGAAATAACACATATATAATATTCCCCCCAAAGGTCTTTAAAAAGTCAAAATCTTTTTTAACAGTTGTATTCCCCAGCCCATTCCCCAGCAAAATGACCTGCAGAGTCCCGTGGCAATGATCCTGGGGCATATGGTCTTTTACCCGTGGGCCAGAGCCACAGAGAACTTGAGATGTATTTATATTAGCGTCCCGCTTCGACTGGGTGGCATTTAAGTCTCTGTAATCCTCCATTTGTATCTTTTAAGCGTTGTGTCAAAAATTCACCTTTTTGTAGAGTGATTAACCACCTACTTGGATTTTAAATGCTTTCATATGCTGCAAATTTTGATCTCTAAAAGCAGGCTGAAGTTTCCTTTATCAGAAGAATACAGTTATAATCACCTTTGCTGCCATTTGGAAACAAATTCTGTACATCAACGGCATGAAAATGAAAGGCTTTCTTTTTAATATCATACAGATTTAGATATAAAGAAAGCACATCTAATTTGTGAAGAATTGCTGTATCCGTAGAAACGCGAGGAAGACTTGGGATGTGAAGACATTATTTTCATATTAATACCATGATCCTAAATTTGCATTTTAAATGTTTTCCGTCTAATTTTGATCCCTTTGCTAAAGTTGCATTGTATATCCTTACCTAAGAGAAAATTGAGTTTAAGATGTGATAGGGGTCTCAGATAGGAGGCAGAAATTAGTTTTGTGTGCACATAAAACCTAAAACGAATGAGTGGAGATTTTGATCTTATTTTCGCTACATAGAGTTACTAGTTAATTTAGTTACTCTAATTATTTGGAAACATGGCATGTAAAATATAGACTAAGAATTACAAACTTCAAAGCTATCCTTGGACAATTTTGCCTTAAGGGTCACATTCTCTTTAAAGTTGCTGACTAAATTGCACCTGCAGAAATTGTTCCCATAAAGAGACATTTGGGAGATCAGACCAAGTGTATAAGGGGCGTGTGGCCCACCCGCTACAGCCCCCCCAGGCCCAGCTGGATTTCTGAGTGGCAGCCCCATCTCTGCCCTGACTCTTGGGATGACCTCCTTGGAACCATTTGACCCTTTAGAATGTTATTTTCTCACTTATCATACTGTGAAACAGCCGTGAAAATAAACGCTGTCCCCAACGTCCAAGGCCAAGCAGAGATCACATGCAGTAGGCCTAATGAGAAGCAGACAGAGGGTCTGAAAGAGGTCACTCTGTCGCCCGTTGTTTTATGTGTGTGTGTTTTGCAGGGCTGAGTGGGGGAGGAGAATGCTGTGGCACACTGTTGGTTTTTGTGGTTTCTGTGTGTTAGCCTCAAGGCTTATTTTATGTTAATTGTCACTAAACGGGGACAAACACTTGACTGAAGCCGGGAGACCCCCTCGTGTTCCCCAGCGCGTCTGCGGAATAGGACTCAGCCAAGATATTTCACCTCCTTGAATCTGTTTTAGTCAAAGCAAGTGAAGGATTTGAATTAGATAGAGTTGGATGGTCCTGAGCATAGGGATGGCCGACAGGTTTCCTCTCAGGTGCCCACTTCCGGGCCAGCAGCCACGTGGAGAGCTGTGCTTAGCCTGGGAGGGAGGCTGGGGGTGGGCTGGGATAGGGGACGCTGCAGTCAGTTAGGGATGACTGCCCCCAGGTGGAGTTTAGGAGGAGGCAGTGTATACAGCCCCTGCAATATTTCATCAAAATCTTTACCCGAGTAACTGTTTCTGCCATTTGGGGAGTGTTTTCCTACTGAAAGCTTTTTGATTGGTTCTCAGATGTATCTTAGGTGAGATTCTGGACCCTGCCAATGATCAGTCTGCTGGAATGTTCTGTTTGCACCCAGTTCACAGAGGGGGACGGTGAGTGCTCTGGCTGGGCTGCATGCCTCAGTTGAGGTATACCTGCCCACAGCGGGTGTTGCCGGCGTAGTGTGTCCTCCTGTTGATTAGGAAGAGGACGAGCCAGCAGAGCAGACCAGCCATTTGCTCAGCGACTCTTCCTGAGAAGATGTGCAGAGCCCAGGTGGTGCCCGCAGCCCCAGCTGTGTGCGGGCATGGGACTGACACCCTCAAGGACTGGGATGGTCTACCTGGGAGGGGGAGGTCAGGACACATAAAAGCATAGCACACAATGTGGGGCCGGACGTAATGGAGCCATAATGTGCAGTTGAGTTTCTAGAGGGTCTGAAGAGGGATATGGGAAAAGGCTTCAGGGACCAGGTAGGAAATATGGCTGCAGTCAAAGCAAGTCTGGCAGGCAACCCATGAGGCCTGATTATTATTATTACTGTCATTATTATGTGAGAACAGCACCCAATCTGAAAGAACGTTTTTGCTTGCCATTGTCACTCTGTGGCAGTACAGTGAGTGAGTTTCAAAGCTGATGGACCCGGAGTTCAAGGCCTGCTCTCCCTGCAGACATGTCGCATTCCCCCTCCGACCCTCAGTTTCTACATCTGTGAAATAAGGAAAATGATAGTATTTATCACATAAAATGGTGAGGGAATTAGCAAAAAAAAAAATAGCAATTTTCCTTATAAAAGAGAAAAATTTGGGATGTATTTAGAGGTAGCTCTATCCATGCATGTCACCTATAAAAACAGGTTAGGTTGGTATTCAGGCAGTGTTTGGGTTGGTGTGTCAGCATGAAACAAATAATTACATAAAGATGTCTACCTGGTCCCACGTTCATGAAGCACTACAAGGGAAGAACTAAAGAAATCTCTGGGAATCTTTGACTGTAGGTTCCTCCTTGCTCTGCTGTGGGCTGTGTTGAGATTCAGTATCTTCCTGTTCGTGTGTTCTGGTGTCCTGAATCCTTTTGGAAATTGTCCTTGGTGATTACCCCAAATCAAGGTTCATCAACTGTAGGGCATTGAGGCAGATCATTCTGTGTTGGTGGGGTGGGGTTCTGTCCTGTGGGTCGTAAGATGTTTAGCCTCATCCTTGACCTTGTGAACGACGAATAGATGCCATTGTGTCAACCAAAAATGTCTCCAGATTTTGTCAAATGTCCCCTGGGGGACAGAATTGCCCCCAGTTCTGCCCTAAATTTTCCTTTTGTAGTGTGGAGGAAGGGGGAAAGATAAGAAAAAAAAATTTTGTGATTAAAGAAAAAGTTTCTCCCTGCTTAAATGTACGTTAGAGTGTTAACATTAAAAAGAAAAGTTAACCTCATTAAAATGTCTCTAGCAAAAATCTATTTAAGTGTGTGTGTGTGTGTGTGTGTGTGTGTGTAAACTGGTAGAGCGGTAGAGCTTAATTTAAAAGCCGTATTTGCCAAGGTTAGGCACTCAGTTCTCCATGAGGCCTGTAACCAGCCAAGCCCTATATCTTGGTGGATAAACTCCATCATATTTCTGTTGTAACCCAAGGAATTCACTCAGACTCCAACTTCTGAAATAATGCAAGGGCTCCTGCTTTGACATAAAACAGAGTTCTAGGAACAGAAAGCAGTTTTCTAATGCAAGGACTTCTTTGAGATTCAGGGACATTTAGGCTTCTCTGGGATTAGGCAGATACTACCACAGATGAATTTTTTTCCCCTAGAACAATTAATGTCAGGAAGAGAAGAGAACTGTAAGTGGCATATCCTCAAGAGACTATGCATAAGCCAAGGCCTTAAACTTACACCAATTCCACCCCAACCCCACCCAGTTACCAGTATAGCAGCGTTAATCAGTGAGTGGGGAATGGGTAGAATGCTGGACAGCGTGTTGGAGATTTGTCTTTTATTTCTACATCTGCCACAAACTGTTTCTGACTTCACGTCTACCTGCACCTTCAATCCTCAGTGTCTCATCTGTAAAGTGGAGATAATATCCTTTCTACTTTTCTCACAGGGTTTTTAAATTTGTTCTTTGTGAGGATAGAATGAGGTCTTATAATGGAAGTGCTTTATAAGCTGGAAAGCATTATTCAAACATAAGGAAGAACAGAATCCCTGGGACATAGTACTAATAAACCCAATTAACTGAAGAGTGGGGAGATTAAGGGGATTTTATATGAAAATGAAAAAATAATAAGTAGACCATTGATTTGGTTGTATGGGCTGACTTGTGTAGGCTGTTGATCTTGTGTGCTTACTTAGCTGCTAGTGGTCATCACCACCACCTGGTGGCCACTACACAAATTGCAGGCACAGTGTCTGGCAGAAAAAGGCCTCCTACATTTAAGACCTAGGGAGCTGCAGTCAAAGGGGGGCTGTGGGATAAGATCTGACACACATGTCTCTTATGCCTATCTCTTTGCATAAGGGGAATACACAGAGCAGGCTGTTCTGAGTACTATACGTGCACAAGCAGGGCAGTGGGAAAACAAGTAAGGTGAAGGTATGACAGAAAGGTCTCCTGGAGATTAGGTTTGAACATGGTCTTCAATAAATAGGTGGATTTAAACAGGGAAGACCATTGCAGGGCGGTGTTAGGGATTCTATGTTGAGAAGACAGCAGAAAGAAATTAATGGATGCAGAAGGTATTAGAGAATTTTATCTATGATTGTGGCTAATATAATAAAAGTTTTGAGTTTTTGACATGTCTTTGAATTAGAAATATAATTACAGAATGATTCGTTTCATGCTTTTTGGCTGAAAAGTAGTAAGTAATGCAGTTAGAGCAGAACCAAAGTGTGTCTGGGAGGCAGAAGGCTGGTGGGAGATGAGATTATGAAGTAAAGCAGCACCATGTCGTGGGAGATGAGATGTCTAGACTAGAAGTCTGACTTTTATTCCAGATGGAGTAAGGAGAATTGAATGTTTTTGATGAGAGAAATGGCTTGAGCCACCATGAGCTTTAGAAACATTGGGGCTGAGCTTTGCAAAACGCCAGAAGTTGCAAGTACCATGTATTGAAGAAGGCAAGAGTAGGGTGGGTAGGGCAATAGTGGAAATTATTTTTTAATTAATTTTTAAAACTTTGGGTGATAGCTTGAAGATATTTTACAGTTACAGTTTTGGCAGCTGATGTGGTTGTTGCAGATGATGATCAGAGAGAAGTCAGAAGTTTCAGAGTTGCTGGCAGAGCACCTGGGAGGTGGTTTTGCCTGTGGAACCCCTATCTCCTACTGTGTGACCTCAGGCTCTTTACCCAAGGGTCCTAAGATTCTGTTATCTCTCTCCATTTTATTTTATTTATTTATTATTTTATTTATTTATTTTTGAGACAGGATCTCACTCTGTCTCCGGGCTAGAGTGCAGTGATGTCTGTCATAGCTCACAGTAACCTCAAACTCCTGTGCTCAAGTGATCCTCCTGTCTTAGCCTTCTGAGTAGCTAGGAGTACAGGCATGTGTCACCATGTCTGGCTAATTTTTCTATTTTTTTTGTAGAGACGAGTCTTGCCTTATTGCCCAGGCTGGCCTCCAACTCCTGGCCTCAAGCAATCCTCCTGCCTGGGCCTCTCAAAGTGCTAGGATTACTGGTGGGTGAGCCACCTTGCCTGGACTGTTATCTCTCTTTCAAGTAGGTTTATCAGGGTTGTTAGGAGAATTATCTCTGATAACTTGGGGAAGATGACTACAGCGCCAGTCAAGTTTTCAAGGCCAATTAGTAATGCTTTTTTGGGGATTATCATCTTTTTTCTTTTTCATTCTTTTGTGCTAAATAAGGTGTGCCTTATTTTCTAGTTGCGAATACACAATCTTGAGTTCTGAAAGTGTCTTCTCAATCAGCAAAGCAAAACTGCCCTTGCTGGCTTCTGTTAGATTCCCAGGATTGTTTTGGGTGGGTCCCCTCCCAGGTCAGCATAACCTGCCCAGTCTAGTCTCATTTGCTTCCTGCTTTCTCCAGCCTACCTAAACATACACAGTGTTTCACGAGGCACTACCTTGTGCTTCCGCTCATGTGACATGCCCCAAGAAGGTGCCGAGGGCAGGCAGGAGTGCCCTGGTCCATGAAGAGCAGGTCTTTCCTGGTGCCTTTTCCTGGGGGCAGGGAAAGTTCTTACACCTTCCCCTGGCCTGGTTTCTCCTGCCAGATAAAGTAGTCAAGCCACTGCCCTCCCTATATTCCTCCTTGTGTTTAGCAGAGATAAACTTCACTGGAATCTCAGTACTGAGCCATTTGGCTTCTGGCAGCAGCTTTAATTGGTAAAATGCAGATTTTTTTTTTTTTCTTGATCAAGAGGGGATTATTCTTGTTATCAGTCCAGAGCATCTTATTTCAAGATGAAAAGCGTTTACGGAATTACAGATGCCAGCGCTGTACAAAGCTTTTTGGCAATTGACAACTCAAAGAGAAAGTATGATTTATTAGCCTGTAATGGCTATCCCTGAGCAATGGTCTAGGTCCTACTGATTTGTGAAATTGCTTAATGTGAGCTACGTCTTTGTGCCACTCGAGCCTTAGGTTACTCAAATAAACTTAGAGTCTACGTTACAGGAAATGTTCCGGGAGAGGAAAAAAGAAAAGGGAGGGGGAAGAGGAGAAAGGTGGACTCTAAAATCCATCTTGGTGGTGCCTTTACAGTAGTTTGGCTGATAAGCTGGCAGAGGAAAGATTAATAACGAGGCTTGTTGCTATCAGTACCTGCTTGTCGATTCTCTGTAACAGGGCTGTCTGTTCAGCATGGAAATTATTGATTAAATAAAAATTGCTATTAGATTGTGATGTGATCCATAATCACAAACAATGGTGGACATTCCTCTTTTAGATCCCCAGCCATGCATCAAGTTGTTTCTTTTTTTCCCTTGCCGTAATTTATATTGCGCTGACACTTGGGCTCATTCAGTTTATCCTTTCTGCTCAGAGGCACGAGCGGTGTGGACTGGCAGGACGCAGGGGAGGAAGGGAGGAGAAAGGACAGCCCTGCTCAGGGCCTGGCCAGCTTATTCCCTGGGCTAGAGTGAAAACACTGTGATTGAATACACATCACACAGAGTTTGCCATCTTGAGGTGTACAGTTCAGTGGCATTTAGCACACTCAGTGTTGTGCAGCCCTCACCACAGTCCAGTTCCTAAACATTGTCATCGCCCCACAGGGTGACTCTGCACCCATTATACAATCACCTCCCACCGCGTCCCACCCCCGGGCCCTGAGAACCACTAGTCTGTGTTCTGTCTCTCTGGATTTGTGTATTCCGGATATTTCATATAAATGGGATCATACAATGTGTAACCTTCTGTGTCCGTCTTTTTTCACTTAGCATTTTCAAGGTCCATTCGTGCCGTGGCATATATCAGTGCTCTCTTCCTTTTTATGGCTGAATAATACTCCGCTGTGTGGCTGTGCCACGTTTGTTTATCCATGCATTATCCATACGTTGATGGGCATTTGGGTTGTTTGCACCTTTTGTTTATTGTGTTACGAACATTCACGTACAAGTTTTTGCATGAACACCTATTTTCAGTTCTTTTGGAGATTTTTTTCAATCCTCAGGATTGGGATTGGTGGGTCATGTGGCAATTCTATGTTTAACTTATCTGAGAAACTTCCAGACTTAACAGCAGATTTTCAGCTGTCTTGTACAGGCTCTGCCTTTTCAGGTGGTCTCACCTCCGCCTTCATTAGGCTCCTAGAAGCACGTCCCATTCTGCGCCCCCTTGCCCGGGTCCTGCCTCCTCTCCCCCAGGCCGGGCTCAGGCTGGCTAGACTGCCCGGAGTGTCACCGTCTGGGACACACGGGCCTCACCCAGCAGATAGCTCCACACAGCCATGGCGGCCACGTTTACCCCAAACGGATCAGAGTGTTTTGGACAAGTGCAAAGACTGAATATTCAAGACATTAGGTTAGGTGGGCTTAGACAAGTAAAGTAGGACTGCTAGGTTGACCAAGTTTTATTTGCAAATGGCGATTCAGATGAAAGGGGATATATGTAGTTCAGGCTCCATTTGGTGGGGATGAACATAATTCTCTTTCAGTACTTTGTGTGTCCTCCTTGCTGGACATTGCTGTCGTGGTCCCTCCTAACCGTTGAATCTTAAAAACGACCTAACCAACTATGGTGAGGTCTAGCAAGGCTAAGAAATTTATTTAAGGCCACTAAACCCATTAGCGAGTGGTTTGCTATTGATTAATTCCTTCACTCACACACAAGTCATATTGTTTTTAATGGTTACTGGGTGCATAAAATGAAGGTTTGGTCTTTAGACTTCCTTAGCTATTTGTTCATTTTACCATCCCCCACTCCACCCAACTCACCCCTTCCCCCAACAGCGTCTTCCCTCTCCATTTCACGCTAACTTGCCTCAGGTTTGCTGTTTTCCCCGTATGTTTATTGCAAGTTGAATACCATTAAAAGTAATTATAACTCTTCATTGCAAACTTCAGACCTCTTTATCAAAAAAGCAGGTGAAAATCAGGTACTCTTCCAGGACAGACCCTCCCCAAGCAGGCTGCAGCTCATGAACCCATCCAGAACATGTGTCTGCCTCCTGCTTTTGAGAGCATAAGTACCATTGAGCACGCTAAACCTAAGGCTGGAAGCAACACTTGGAAAAGACAGAACTTTTGGACCTTGAAACTCTGAGCTCTGGGTCTCTACTGCCACCCCCAACCCTGCCGTTATTTACAGGTTTCACTGTAAGCTGTACAGGTTTCCCTTCAGATGGGGAGAAGCAAAGATGAGACTTTTGGGGGATGAGGGTGGCGATAGGGAGCAGATCCCACGAGGCGTCTTGTGTAGGTACAGTGTCGCCTGCAGAGGCCCAGTGCAGAGCGCAAATCCAAGCTTCCTGGTGGCCCGGGTTTAATAGCAGGAGACTCCGGAGAAAGTACAGCAAGAGAGTTGAAGGTCAGGAAAGCCACTTTGAGCAATAACAAGTTAAGAAAGAAAACACAAAGTACGAAAGATGAGGGTCCCAGTGGAATTCTTTGGTGAGGTTAGACACACATGGAAGGTAGAAAGAAAGTAAATATGTAGAAATAAGAAAGAGCTAGTGACACGGACTTAGCAGACCATATCCAATCCACCGGGGCTGCTGAGGCACGCTGGTGGCCACGAGAGGGGGCGCTGGGGGTCTAGGAACGGGAGGGCGAGTTCCTAGGGACGAATGGTTTAGAGCTAGCAGATGGTGGTGGGAGCGAACAGCTCCCTCCCTGGATTGCTCTTGTCTTTTGCGTTGGTCTGAGTGAAGATTACTCGTTCGTTTTGTTATTCATTTGGAATGAGAGACTCTGGGGACTGCGGCGAGGCCTGTCCTCCTGGGCCTTCCCGCCCACTCGGGGCAGCAGGCCAGTGGGGAAAAGCATCCGCCCAGCCGACACGGGAGTAAGACTCTTGCTTGGCAAAGGGGATCAGAGGCAACGCGAGTGTCCACATCTGTGGAGCGGCTGGGACTGGGCTGATCCAGGGGACTGACTTCCCTAACAAATGTAGCTATGAACCAATATCAGGAATTTTTGATCAATTATAAGGCATGGGTGATGTGCTGGGAGAGACTGAAGGTGGTGGATGTCATTTTGAACTTTCAAAAGGGGCAAGAAAATGAATTTTGAACATTACAAGCAGAGAGTTTCACATCAGTTCTAGAGAAAACTGTATTTTTGTTGTTAGACGTTTGTTGTCCTGTTAAAAAATGAAATAGTAATCACTGGGACTCTCTGGGTTTACCAAGAGAACGATCACACTAGACCGGGCTGATGTTTTCTTTGACATATCATGAGACTGATTGGTTAGGAAAATGCTGTAAATATGTGAGGTTCGAACTTGAGCAAAACATCTGATAAGCAACCATGGCAAAGGCAGAGAAGGATGGTTGTGTTAAACAGAAGTTAGGAGTTGGAGGCGCCAGGGAGCTGTTTCTAGAAGTGCGCTACTGGCCTTGGACTCCAGCCTTGTTTTGCTGCTTAACAGTTTGGTGTGTTTGTTTCCAGGACAAAGTGGTGAAGTGCAGTTATCATCGAAGTTGTTTATGAGGAGTTTTCATATCCAGTTAAGGACTGAATCAGGGTCCTCAAAGATCTTGGAAAACCAAAAAACTGAAATAGTTCCAAGGAGATTAAAAATGATGATAATAACATAAGGCCTTTAATTAACTATAAATTTGCTACTGCAAGGCAAAGAGATTTGCTACTAAACCTGGCTAATATGACTCTCAAGTACAGAGATAGAACTACACTATTAAGTTCATGCTCAAACTATTTCTGGAAAATAGCACTTAGGCATTCCACATTCTAACGATGTACTGATTTATGGGAACTGGATCAGGTGGAGAGAGAGCTAAGTGTGCCTTGTTAAGAGTGGTTCAGAGAACCAGGAAAGAGTGCGTCCCTATAGTCCCAGCTGCTCATGAGGCTGAGGCAGGAGGATCACCTGAGCCCAGGAGTTCGAGGCTGCAGTGAGCTATGATCACTCCACTGCACTCCAGCCTGGATGTCTCTAAAAAAATAAATAACAAGAATGAAACCAGGGAAGCAAAGTTTTAGGGGTTGAGGGTTAGGCAGAGAGTGCCAGTGGGAGGGCACAGTAACTGCCTTCTAATATTTGAGGGTGGGTGACTGTCTGGTAGAAGCTGGGCCTTGTCCGTCTTCAGTGTGTGGATCGTAGGTGCCATGCACGGAAACCATGGGGAGACAGATGTAAGCTTGATGTAAGGAAAACTGATTGAATCACGAGAGCCAGTGAAAGTGCTGCCCGAGGGAAAAGAGAGTTTCTGTTTGGAACGTGAGGCGTTTAAATTGGACACTCCTGGGCACGGGGTATTATAGAGGTAATTCAGAGCATCCAGTGGGTTCCTGGACCAGATGAACTCTCAGCCCCTCTCAAACCTAAGTGAAATTCCTTTATACTGTAGAAGTTTCTTGCAAGCCAGCTACATGCCTGTGTTCAAAAGAGGGACAGATTGGCGTTTGTTCTCAGCTGAGAATAATGACATCATCTCAGTTTTATATTAATATATATATTAATGTGTAATACTTCCAACAGTCTTTCCATCTACTTTAAGATTTTTCCTTTTGTTCTTTTAAAAGTTTTGATTATAAAACATATTTACTAGTTAGTAAAACACTTTAGACTGACTATTTGAAAGGGCGAACCTCTGAATTCCTCAGGTAACAAATTTGGGGTAAGAATTTGAGTGCTGTGAGGCCTGAGATTTCCTTGTACACCAGAGCTACCTCTAATCCAAAACCTTCTTAGATTTTTGGATTTTTTTCTCTCATTTTATTTAGATGTGACTAGCCCTGCTGTGGTTATTATATATGAAAATTACCCTTAGAATTTTCTGTAGAAATCAGTCTTGTATACTGAGTACTTTTGTGTCACATACATTTTTTTTTTCCTGTGATCCTTTCAGATAAAAATATTAGTGCTGAGCTCATGGAGAGGTAAATAATCAAATACTTTTAGAATACCAGAAAAGGAATTTTTAGTCTCTCTGGGTTTGGACTGTGGCTACGTAGTCTGAGTCTCACGCAACGTGAAGGACATAAAACTTAGCCTGATTATTCGCAGACTTTTGCATCACTTTGTTTTCCCAGACTGCAGTCTTAGTCCCAGTGAGTCTTCGTCTTGTTTTCATATTTATTTTCAAACACTTGAGAGATTATATAATAAACTTGTAACTTTGCTGTGCTCTTTCTCGTCCTTTCTGTTGTATAGCAACATGTGGCTGTTAGGTTTTCCTTCCTTCCTTCTTTACAATTTTTAAAAAAGATTTCCTTCCTTATTCTCATTATCTTGATAATTCATTTCACTGGATTACCCTGTGTAGAGCTAAGAGGTTCTCGGTGGTGCTGGGCACCCTGTCGTAGCTAACTGGCCCTTCCTTTTCCTCCTCTCCTTTGTGAATCCTGAGTTAAGAGTGGAGGCTTCCTTTCCAGGAAGTGTCAGGCTGAGCCGAGAGCACTCCATGTGGCCATACCTGCCACCGGGGGACCCAGCAACACCCTGAACCCCAAGAAGTGACACAGCACCGCTATTGCTTCTACTTTCTGATGCTTTTATCGTCAGAAATTCCTGAAAAAAATGTTAAGAAATTTAGAAATTAAGAAATAAATATAAAGAGCCAACTAAAAAACGAGCTGTTCTTTCAGGACCGACAAAGTACTCTGTTGTTTCCTTGGCTGTCCCCTTTAGGGGTCCTATCCAGGCATGTCAGAAATGTCCCCCCTGGGGCACGTGGGCTCCATCTGTCTGGCTCACTGGAAGTGATGGATGTTTCCTTTGAAACAGTACATTCCCAACTTGGGAATGAACCTGACTGACCCTAGCCACCCACATGACGAGTTTTAGTCCTGCTGGAGCCTTTCATGCCTGCCCTCTGCTGTCTGCAAGAATGCACGTTGGAGGCTCACAGACTGATTATCTAAACATTTAAAGCTGCAAGTCAAGCTAACAAATGTTAATAAATGTTTTGTGTTTTCACTTCATCCAATCTACCTGCATATAGTGAGTAGGGGGCCAGGTTTCCCAGAGAATCCTTGGACTTGTTGGAGTTCGGTGCTGGCCCAGGGACAGTTGTCTTCCCAGCCCACCCTCTTCTCCTCCCACTCCTGGAGATGCCTGCTGCTGAGCCTCACCCCAGACCTGCTGGGAGCACTTGGGAATCTGCATTTCTAACAAGCTCCCAAATAATTCCTGTGCACACAGCAATCTGAGAACCGCTGCCCTCCCCAGGTTTCTGAAATGTCCTCAGAGCTCAAAGCCTGGCAGCCCCCAGAGAGCCTTGTTCTGGGCAGTGTGGCCCTCGGAGCTCCGTTACACACATTTAGAGTCCCTTGTACACTTTAAGTACAGGGGAACCTGTATTCTAATTTAGAATCTGCTCCCTGCATAATTTGCTAAACTTATTTCAATCTTTTGAGGGATGATAGATTTAAATTAGGACTAAGTGGTAAAACAACTAGATTCTTTATAGCAGACCCATGCATTTGGTTTGGTTCTAAGAATGTTATTTCTCTTACTGAGACCATGCTGAATTCGGGGCTTTGACAAGGAAGCAGTCTGAGATGTCCGTCCCTCATGCCCTAAAAACTGCCTAATCCCACTCGTGTTCTTCAACTCTTTTCTCGCTAACTGGGGGCACCTGGCTGACTCTTGGCTCTGGACTTTGGAATTAGAGATGGCAAGGGAAGAGAAATTGAATAGGAAGCTGGGGAGAGAGCAGCATAACTGCTCTTTATCTTCATCCCCTACCCTCCCTCCCCACCCCAGGCAGTGGTTTATGCTCCTGCAGAGCCAGGTTGGACAGTGGGTGGCAGGACGCCTGTGGAGGCAAGCACCTGGGCTTTTGTTCTAGAGGGCAGGTGCTGGCCACTCCCTGCCAAGTGTGCCAAAGGGCAGCGGGTCCTCATTCCATGGGCCTCAAGACTTAGAGGAGGCCTGTCCAGGCATGGGTCTGAATAGGAGTAAAGACTCCAGACTCCAGGGATCACTGGAAGGTGCTGTCAGGGCCCAGCAGGGCCCTGGTAGAAGTTGAGAGTGCTGAGGGTGACTTCTTGGCCATGAGGCACCATCTGCCCTCTTGTAGGTCACAGAAATAACCGGTGTGGCGCGGGCACGGGTCAGTTCCTCCCACCAAGGGTTTGTTGTCGATGCAGTGAATGATGGTGATGAGAATGATGATGAGGTCTTAGGTCTCTGATGTTTGATTTGTTTTCAGAGCTCCCTGGCTTCGCTGGAATGCTTCATTCCTTCACACTCGTGATTTTTTTCAGATCTGTAATTTGGCTTCTGGGATTGAGTGCTTTGTCTGTACTCACAAAACGTTATAAAGCTGCTGGCCTCCATAGATGCATTTAAATTCAAAGAGTCGGTTGGTTACAACATGCTGGAAGTTTCTTTCCAAATATTTTAATTGCAATGCAGTGTAAAATTTAACAGGGTTTTTGGGGGTAATTAAACATATGCAATTAATGTAGTGTATAATGGTTCTTGCTATTAATTTTCACAACCCAAATGCTGTTTTTCTTGTATATCCTTTCCAGCCCCATGGGCCTCTTTGCTATTGCTCAGACACCAAGGCCGTGCCCTCCACAGGACCTTTGCACTTGCCATTCTCTCTGCTTGGATCAGTCTTCTTAGAGTTCCCCAGACCTTCATCCAGGTTTCTGCTGAAGTCTCATTGTATCTGAGAGGCTTTTGCTGATCAGCCCGTAGAAAATGACACCTGTGTCCCCTCCATCACTCCTCTCATCTGTATTTTTAAATTTTTACATATTTCACAATCTAAAACATCACATTTTTAAAAATCCTCACATTGTCTGTCTTATCCCCAGGGCTATATGCACCATGAAATTAAAAATTTTGTTTACTCATTGCTGCATTCCCAGGACCAAGATGGCCTGGCATATATTAGGCATTGTGTATATACTGTTGAATTGAATTAATTAATTAATGACTTTTCTTTTAATACAATGACTAGAAAAGTGTGTGTGTGTGTGTGTGTGTGTGTGTTTAAATTCAGGATAAGAATATTGTTAACCAGTTAAGCACTTTGCTACCCATTCATCCATCCATCCATCCATCCATCCATCCATCCATCCATCCATTCATTCTTAAAATAGACTTTTAAGTTCTAAAATATGGTGAACGTTATATCGACATAAAAAAGAAAGCTCTTAAAGAGACCATACTTACTAACGTTAAATAGGGGGAAAATAATGAGGATTACTAAACCAATAGGTAAACATTAAAGTTCAGGTAACTATTAATAAAAAATCAAGAATAATCCATAATGCCTTCAAAATCAGCAAAACCAAAATCAACTTTAATTAAAATTTGATATTTATTAAAATTTTTCTGTCTTAATGTATTTTTAAAAATTGAGTCTATACTGAATGTGTTAGTATGTGAATTTATATTGTATCCTGCTTTCCTCATGTGAATATACTATAATCATTTAATCATTGTTATTTGTCATTTGTGGTTTTTCTCAACATTGTTTCACTATCAGAAATAATTAACATTTTTGTGTAATTCTTTGTTCTTCATTTGGATTGTACCCTTCAGATATACTGTGTTTCCCTGAAAGTAAGACAGGGTCTTATATTTATTTTTCCTCAAGAAGACACCCTAGGGCTTATTTTCAGGGGATGTGTTATTTTTTTTAAGCACGGTACAACAATATACATTTATTCAAATATAATTAAGTCGTCTTCTTCTGGAACATCATCATAACTCTCCAAACCCCGAATTCCATCCTGAATTTCTTGCGACTCTATTTCCTTTAGAACCATTGGCCCCAATCTCTCATGTCGAGCAATAGAGCTCTCATGGGGCAGATGAGAAGGGCTTCTTTGCAGCTCTGCAACTAGGTCTTATTTTCGGGGTAGGGCTTATATTGTGCAGATGCTTAGAAATCTTGCTAGGGCTTCTTTTATGAGTAGGTCTTATTTTCAAGGAAATACGGTAATCTTCAAAGCAAAATAACTAAGTTAAACAGATTACCTTTAAAATGATTTTAACTAAATTTAAAAGTATAAGCCATTGGGATTTTGCCTGGAATTTTATTCATGCTTTAAATTGAAAAGAATCTATATTCTCTAAAAACTGTTTTCCCATGTAATAATGGTGTATTTTTTTTCCCCATTTTTTGAGCTTCCTTGCTGCTATTTTTCTTATTATTACCTTGTATTTCTTTGCCAATTCCTAGGCATGAAATTTTTTCCCTATACACTTTCCCCAATTGATCATTGCTTTTCATAGGAAAGGTACTAGGGTTTTTGTTTGCTTATTTTTCTTTTGTGTGCAGTCAACTTTCTGAATACTCTTGGTGTTCCTAGTGGTTTTAGATTTTATTATCTTGGATTTTCTAATAATACACTCTTATCATCTGCAAGTGATAATAATATTGTCTTTCTAATAAATACATATTTTTGTTTCTCATTGCATTGGATAGATTTCTTAGAATAATGTTAGGTAATTCTGTTGGTGGCCATAACATCCCTGTTTTGTCTCTGGTTTTAATGGGAATCCTCTTGGTGTTCAACCATTACATATTCTGTTTACTGTTCGTTTAAGATGGATAATATTTGGGCAAATGAATGAAGTGCCCTTTTTTCTATTCCTAAATTTTCTAAGAATTTCGTTTCAAATGATTATAGTCACTTTCTTAACTTTTTGCCACCTAATGATATTACTATGTGGTATGATGTATTTCTGTGTCTTAAATCATCTTTGCATTCCTTGAATGTGCCAGGGAGTTACTTTTCTGATATGTCACTAGATTCAAGTTGTCAGGTTTTATTTATAATTTTAAAATTTTTATGACTGAGATTTATATCTTTGTTTCTTTTTGTGCTGCTTTGGTATCAGAGTCATGGCTACATCTTTTCTTTTCTTTTTTTTTTAATACTATTCTATATCATTTCTGTTTTCAGAGTGCCTTCCATAACATAATAATCTCCTGTGTCTTGAATATTTGAAATAACAGTCCCATAAAGCTATTTGGGTCTAGAGCCTTTTGAGAATAAAATCCTTTAATAACATCTTTAAAATTTTCTTTCTTTCTTTTTTTTTTTTGAGACAGAGCCTCACTCTGTTGCCCAGGCTAGAGTGAGTGCCGTGGCATCAGCCTAGCTCACAGCAACCTCAAACTCCTGGGCTCAAGCGATCCTACTGTCTCAGCCTCCCGAGTAGCTGGGACTACAGGCATGTGCCACCATGCCCAGCTAATTTCTTCTATATATTAGTTGGCCAATTAGTTTTTTTCTATTTTTAGTAGAGATGAGGTCTCACTCTTGCTCAGGCTGGTTTCGAACTCCTGACCTTGAGCAATCCTCCCGCCTCGGCCTCCCAGAGTGCTAGGATTACAGGCGTGAGCCACTGCGCCCGGCCTAAAATTTTCTTTTTATGACATAGGGTATATTTGAATTCGAGCTTTGTAAATTTTTCCAGAAAAAAATCCCCTATTTCGTTGAGAGATTTTCAGCTTTAGTGCTATCTAGCTATAGTTACTTAAACTCTTATAAATGCCCTCTGTATGCTTCATTGAGTCACCTTGTTTATTTTTCTGTCATTTATTTTTTTCTCATTTACTCAGGTATGTCAGTGGTTTTGTTTCATTTTTTCCAGGAATGAGTTTCTGAAATTAGTTATTAATTTTACTATGTTTAAATTCTTATTTGTGTCTTTTTAGAAAAAATTTTCCCCTAGCATGGTTTTCTTGGGCTGAATTGTGTTTTTTCTTCATAATTTCCAGTATGAAATGCTTATTTCATTTCTTCTTTTTAAATAATAAATGCACCTCAAGATGATAACATTAACTTTAATTCACCTTTGACTCTCATAAATTTTGACTGTCTTCTCTGTTTTGATATTTCATAATGGTCTGTAGTTATACTTTTCATGGTTTATTCAGTAGATAGTAAGTTTCTTACTCCTCAGCAAATACTTTTTGGGTTGCTGCTGTGAGCCAGGCACTACTCTAGGATCTGGAGTTCACATGAGTGAACACAACAATCAAAGATACATGTCCTCACGGAGCTGGCACTGCATGACAACACAGGCTCCAGGACTAATATTTAGCCAGCAAATGCTTGGTTTGTTGCTGTGTATTCTGTGCCAGGCACTGTTCTAAGAGCACATATTAACTCATTTAATCCACTCAATAACCTAATGAGATAGATATTATTATTAGCCTCATTTTACACATAATTGAACCAAGTCACCAAGAGTTTGATTAGCATGTCTCTTGTCACATTGCCAGTAAGAGGTACAGGCAAGCTGGCTTCTTAGTAACTATACCAACAAATGTACTGTGATTTGTTGTAGCCCCTGGACATGAGATTTTGCTTATTAGTGTTTAAGCTTGTGTTACTATTTTAAAATTGTACCTTCACAATAGATATCTAAATATTTTATTGAGGTTATTTTCATGGTGTGGTATATATTCATTTATTTAAGTCTTCTATAGACAAAGAAAGTCTCAGCCAGTAACAATTTATACGTGTCTATTCATTCAACCTTCCTAATGGTTGATGTTCAAGTTTGTTTTGTCTCTAGTTAATTCTTTTTATACTTGCTCTATCATAAACTGATACTGGTATATTAAATTTCAGGTGATGATGGTTCTAGCTATATTCTTAATTTTAACAGGTTTTGCTTTATATATATTAGTTGGCCAATTAATTTCCTTCTATTTATAGTAGAGACAGGGTCTCGCTGTTGCTCAGGCTGGTTTCGAACTCCTGACCTTGAGCAATCCTCCCGCCTCGGCCTCCCAGAGTGCTAGGATTACAGGCATGAGCCACCGTGCCTGGCCTATACTTTTAAATTTATTTATTTTATTTTTAGTTTTACTTTTTGTAGAGACAGAGTCTTGCTATGTTGCCCAGGCTGGTCTTGAACTCCTGGCCTCAAGCAATCCTCCTGCCTTGGCCTCCTAAAATGCTGGGATTATAGGCACAAGCCACCACACCTGGCATTGATTATACTTTTATCAAGAGAAAACAACTACAACTCTTGCGACTCCATTTAAATCTTTTTGTCATACAGTCTAATTTGTTTACTATCAAGATTACTATCAATATATTCATCTGTTTATTTTTTATTAGTTCTCTATAATTTTGTTTATAATGACTTCCTTATGAGGATTATGGTTGTGTTTATCACCATCTGAGAGATTTTGCATAAAAGTGGGTATATTTGAGTCATTTATTTTGAATGTGAATTTTTGTGTGCTCTCTCAGTTCTTGCCTTTATTCGTGTGTGTGTATCTTGCGATATTTTCCTTATTCCTTTGGTGGATTTGAAACTAAACATAGCATTTTAAATATTAATACATTTTCCAATACATTTATTAAACACATAATTAAGTGCATAATTTCTAATTATGGAAAAATAAATATCACGCTTTGACCTGCATAAAACACACATACATTATTTTGCAAGACAATTTATAATTTTAAAATATTCTTTCCTTCCTCTTTCTTTTTTTTCTGATTTTATCAATTCAGTTAGTGCTTATAGACTCAATTATTTTACAGTTATTAATTTTACCATCATAGTCCCCCTTGCTTATTATTTTGTATATTTGCTTTTATAACAGTCTTTTCAACTATTTTTTAATACTTTTTTCTGTATGTTAATTGACTTCAATGCTTAGTTCTCGCATGCTGTGGCTTGTCCTTTCCTGAAATATTTGTTTCCATCTTTTTGTCAATAGAAAACCTAAACATGCTACCTTCCCACATTAGTAACAATTTAAATGAGTCAAGAATTTTGTGGAGAAAACTTTATTTTCTCTTATATCCACATAATTCAACATTTTCCAAAATGCATTACAGAACACAAGCTCTGCAGGGTGTTGGTAAGTATTGGGTGTGAATGAAAGTCAGGATAAATCAAGTCAGTCGTTGGTTGTGAGGGACTTGCCCAACCCCTTATTATGCTACCACTGTGTCTTGTGGCTGTTAAAGAGGAAGAGCGATGATGATGGCCTCCTAATGTCATTTGGTGATAGAATCCTATTTCTGATTAGTTTGTGGCAAAATTGTGTTAAGTTGTGTTTTCCTCTTTGGAAGGATACTTCTATATTCTGTTTCTCTTTTATTCTTGAAATTTTTTAATGATGCCATATATATCTAGATCTTTTACATGAAGTTCAGGTCTGGTCTCTGTACCAAGAGCATTTGGTTTTCCTATGATTTAATTCATCTCTACTTTCTTAATTCGACTTTTTTCTTTCAGGACACACATGGGCTCAAACTGTGCACCTTGCTTTGATTTCCCTGGTCTCCCTCCAGCTCTCTCTGGTCTCCACTGTAGGTTTTCTTCTGCTAGTACGTGCGTGTGCGTGTTTAAACCTGTTTGGGACCCTCAGACTTGGGCCCCAGGTGCTGCTTCTCCACTTGAGCACTTTTTTCTTGTTTTTTAGGCACCGTGTCTTCTTTTATTTGGGATCAGCAAACAGATATCTCTAATTTTGTTCTGATTGTTTTTCAATTTCTTGTTTACCAGCTCTACTTTTACTGAGTCTTTATCAGTCCATTCCCTTTTCCTCAGCAAGAAGGGCATGCTCATGGGCCTCGTGTGGTGTTTTTGGCAATTATTTTTGCATGCCGGGTGCAAAAATAATCCCATTTGGTCTTGGCAAATTCCCTGTTTCAACTCACAAAATTTTAGGTTTTTCTTAGTTTTTCCTGATTTATTTTACATCATTTCTAGAGTTTTGAATTAGAATACGTTCATGTAGTTAAAACATCAGAAAGACACAAAGGTGTATTTTGAAAAGTCTTCTCTTTTTTCTTTACCCTGCAATTGCCTAATTGTCACCTCCCTTCAAACATTAATTGCCCTTAATTTCTGTATCTTTCTGGAATTCCTTAATGGCTACATTAACACAATATACATTTTTATTATCCATTCCCTTTTTAAAATAAAAGGTTCCCGTGGTGCTTTCTGTACGTAACAGTGTACACGGAAGAGCGTGCTTGGCTCAGTCCGGACTGGGGTTAGTGATTGGCAGGTGTTCAGCCCTGTGGGACTGAGGTGGGCTGTTCCCTTTGCCTGTCTATGTGAGACGTCATCCCTTGGCTGGCCTCTAGTTGGTACCGCGTGTCATGGTGTGGGTCCCCACATGTGCAGCTCAGACGGGCACTGGAACTGAGGCACAGTCGATGTTGCCCCGTGTGCTGTGGCCACGCCCTGTCTCCTGGTTCTCTAGGGTTGGGGGACTCAAAGTGTGCTCCATGGACGGAGAATAGACCCAGCGTACTTAGAAACTTCCATGGCACTTTGGCATCCAGGTGTGTGACCATTAATTCCTCTCATTGAACAGCGGACAGACCAGTTTGGGTGTTGTCTAGCTCGAGGGCCCCTGAGTATGTGCAGCCCCCGTTTGTTCTAGACGTGTAGTAGGACCACACACCTGTTGGTGACAGCGGGGACAGAATGGTCCTTCGCCGCAGAGAGTTTCAAAATCACCAATCTAGGATTCTTGGCGAAGCATTGTCTGAAGAGTATGATAGAAGGGAGTCAACGAGGGCAGGAAGAACCACTCTGGTTGACTTTAAAGCAGTTGTGGTTTGTGGGAAGGGGTGTTTGCCTAATTTCGTGGTCAGTGCGGCCCTAGGAACCCAGAGCCAGTGAAACACAATAATATCAATCACAGCCATTTTCTTTCTTTGTGGACAGTCGTGAGTACTGGTTCAGAAGATGTGAGATTCAAGTGATGTTTTATATGTGGCACATCAGTCTACGGCGTGAGTTTTCAGTGCTTTTGTTTTGCATGCAACGATAAAGGCAGGCGTTTTAGGTCATTTTCATATGTCCCCATGTTAATCCAGACGGTTTCATTTTTTTTCTTAATAGTTTTTTTGCCATCTGCAGTCATACATGCATGAAAATACATTTATTGATAGTAACTTCCTGTCATGTAGTAATGTCCCATGGAGAGTGAAGAAAACGGTATATGCTACCCTCTCTTCAACAAGAAACTCCGCTCACCTGAGTAATCTATTTTTCATACCAAGTAAACTTCCAACTTCTCAAGTAACTCGATACTAAATGTAGAAAACCTTGGATACACTTGAACGAGATTTAAATCCACGTGCCCATCACAGGCCATAAAGGCAGAAAAGCCACGAGAGAAAAAATACAGAAGAGTAAACGGGACGTTGAAGTAGATTGGCGTGAAAAATATTAACCCTTTGCACTTGGATGTCGAGTGTGACTCGACACGGTTAGCAAAAATTATAGAAATTAAAATTACTCTTTGAATGTATCAGTAATTTGAAATATAAAAAAACCCAAATACGTTTGTATGAAAAGAAACTCCAGTTTTTTATTCTGCTGCGCTTTGCACAATCTGGGGCATTAAAAAAATTAAATCCCGAGTAGAATAAAGGAATCGAGAAAAAAGCGAGCAAATGCAAAGGGTTAATAATTAACTTTTAGCAGACGAGAAAGAAGCCAAATAATTGAAGGTGTTAGTTCGTATTTACTCCACTGCTGTACTTAACAAAAAGTGCTTTGACTGTTGCTGTCCGGAGTTGATGAATAATTCGGTGAGTAATGTAGAGGTGAAAATCTCCGTAGCCTGAGCATAAGTTGGCCGTGGAGTGTAATTTGTACTGAACCAATATTATGTTAACACCATTCAGAGTCTCTGCCAATAAAATTAAGTACTCTATTGAAACGCTATAATTCATTATTTTGCTTTCTTGCTAAGAGTAATGCATTTTGTACTTCATTGTCTGATGAGAGGTGTTAAAAGTTAGAAATGAAATGTATTTTGGAGGCATTAAAGAAGGGAACAATCATATAACTGATGGCCGTGGACAAGGGCCCGTCAATGAACGCTTAATTACCACTTTGACGTAACCCACGTCCCGCCACAGCGGGAAACAGTTGGGTTGCAGCAAATCTTGGGCATCCTTTGAATGGTTTTTACAGGCTTTCTGGACGCTTTAGATAAGAAGCAGTAAAAGAGCTATTTTTTAAATATGTATAAAGAAAATACAGTACTCTCTGTCACATGCTTGGAATTTGAGCCTGTGGTGTGAATACCTTAGAAGAGGTGCCATATATTGATTACTTCAGCCATCTCGGTTTACTTATAAAATAAATGAAGTCAGAGCTCTGGGCTCCTCTGAGTCCCTAATGACTATTTCCATCATTTACTGCCTCTTTCCAAACATTACCCTAGAATGACCTGGCAGAGCCAGCTTAATGACAACATCTGAACAAGAAAGAATTCTTAATCCTTGCCCCTTGCAAAAAATGAAATAAAATTTTTTTAACTTTTAAAAAGTCTACAGCAGGCGTTTAGGAGATGCTGTACAGTGTACAGCAGGCGTTTAGGAGATGTCTTCTGCCTTAGAGCATAAGCCTCGTTTATTCTCTAAAAGGCAAGAAAACATCAATATTAAGAGTTATGATGATCTTTTTAGTGCATCTGAGTGGGTGAACAGCCTAGCTCCAGCCACAGTGAAACATGAGGACACAGATTATTGGGTCAAGTTATGTATTCATGTCATTGCACCAAGCACCAGTTCCTGAGCACCTGCTGTGTAGAAGTCACGGTTGGAAGCCCGTGGGGTACCAGGATGAATGAGATACAATCCCACACTCAGGAAGCAGTTTAGAAGAGGTCAAAGCTGTGCTCAACTAGAATGCAAAGCAGAAGGTATCATCTGGGCAGTTTTGATGTTCGGGAGAGTTAGGACACACTTGATGTCCACCCAGAACACTAGCTCTTTCCTCCTTTCTTTTTAAATTTATGTTCCTTTGTATGCTTTTTTCTTTCGCTCATCTAATCATATGACCCCAAAGAGCAGTAGTGGCTCTGATACTCTGTGATCTGGAAGGATCGTTGGCTTCTGCTAGAATTGCCAATAGCATTCACGTCAATAAAATGTGAACATTGAAAAACTCCTGGGTCCCAGGCAAGCCTAGTGTAAAAATGTCAGCCTGCAAAGTTGGCAAAGTCCAGCCACCACACGGTGACTTTAAGGATGTTGTAAAATTCTTTCCATAAATAATGTTAAAGGAGGGAAAAAAAAAGCTGAACTTTTCAAAATGTCAAGTTTCTTTATCAACCTTCCAACCAATCAGTCAAGCATGCCATTCTTTCCTGGGAGATGGCACCTCAGACTTAGATTATATCGTGTATGGAAACATTGGGGTGCGGGTGGGGGGAACTAAACTCCCATTAAAAAAAAAAAAAGAAATCTTTTATATAGCTGTAAAAGGAAAATGGTGAACGCCTACACTCACAGCTGAGATTACGGGAGTGTCTCTCTCAGCAGCTTTCTCATATGAAGAAATAAAAAATCCCAGTTCTTCTGCCCATTGTTTTATGGCCACATGGACTTGCACAGGAAATCAAGGAAGAATTGTAAAACACTGCATTCGCAGAGCTCAGTTTCGCTTTACCACACTTGCCACATACAGATGCATCAAATCAAATCAGAACAAGATGTGATCTTACTGAGAAAGAATCCTTATAATATCATGTTACCTCCCCCTGAAAATTCCCCCAAGCATGCATAAAATCCAGAAAACCTTAAGTAGAATATTGAAGAAAGCCTTTAAGGCTGAAAAGCAAGCTGCATTTACCTTCCTTGTATCATATTATATATACATATTACAATTATGTCAGCGATTAAAAGCATTGTCATGCTGCATTACGAACTGTTTTTATGTTTAGGATTAGATAACCCTCCCCCTTACCCCCTTGGATTCCTTTTATGTCCTTAGGGCAAATCCTTTCTCTTGGGTCAGGAATGTAATAAGGTAGGTTTTCCTCTCTCTGGGATATTGTGTCTGTCTCACTGTGTTTAAATTGATTCAGAAAGCTCTTCAGAGCAAAATACAGTATTTTCTTTGTGTATGAGCCAGCAGTTGACTAACCCATGGGGAATTCTCTGTGTCGAGCATTTTAAAGGTATAGGTTGGGTATGTTTGAACTGATGTTCAGCGAAGACCACTGGGGAGGTAGATTGGCCCTAGCTCAGAGAGAGAGCCCTTTTCTCTCATGGGGTCTTGGGGGGGGGGAATCATTGTTCTAACAAATAATTTTTCAATGATAAAATAATTAAGGAAAATTACCAAGCTAATTTTAATAATAGTGGTTCAAGACAGAAATAAAGAAAAATTAGTTTATGTAAATGTATGTATATATAATTAAAAAGCATTTAGCCACCAAAAAATTTTCTCAAAACAGCAGTTTTCTCTCCATCAGATGTATGAAATGATAACACATCCCTCCTGAGAGCTGAACCCCAGGCTCTGGGATCCCCAAACAGCAAATTTATCAGTTATACGGGGGAATTTGTCTTAGATTTGGTATCTCCTTCCAGACCACCAGTTGCCACAGGTCAAACCATTGCCAGCCAAGGATAACTAATTTAATCCTTGTAATGTTGGTTATTGCTTTCAATAGTACCCCAGAGTCTAGGATCTTATGATATGTTCAAAGTATGATCAAAGTATAAGCAGTACAGTGTGTGTGTGTGTGTGTGTGTGTGTGTGTGTATGTGTGTCTCTTTGTGGGTACATGTAGTTCCCTCCCTCCTTCCCTTCCTTCCTTCCTATCTTCTTTTCTTTTCTTTTCTTTTTTTTTTTAATGAGTGTACATAATCCTCTCTCTTCTGTGCGTATTTTGTAGCATTTAATGAAAAGCAATCTAGGAAATTTTCTCTTCTGGTGAGTTTTTGACTCTTTATTTCTGACAAATGAGCAGACTCTTTCTTGATCTTGAATTTATCCCTTCTTTTTCTCAGTTCCATCTTTGTGGTAGGTAGAAAGCTTAGCCCTGAGTTCTCTTAACTATGCCAAGAACTCATGGTGCATTATTGGGTGTGTTTCTGAACATCAGAATCCCCCCCCCCCCCATGGGAGGTAAAGCATGAGCAGGACTCAGCCAAGTTGAAAGGCAAGCCGGGCAGAAGAGTTGGCACGAGCAAAGGTGTGTGCATTCTGTACGCCAGGTCGCTGCAAACAGATGAGAGAAGCAGAGATGAGCATCACGTTATCCACCATGTTCCCACGGCTCTGCACAATGGATCCACATCCACCATGGGTGACAAGGACCTAGATACCGACAGCACAGAGCCACAGTGCCCACCTGGACTCTTTGCTAAGCAAGATATTGTCTTGGTCTTAGCCTTATGGTTGTGTTACCTGACAAATGACATACACAGATGTCATTTTGCATGTAAATTGGATGAAATAACAAATAGTACACTTTCACTTTAAATATCCAGGTGACAAAATTTGGACTAAACATTGAGTTTCAATTAGCTTCACTCTGGTTTATTTTGCAGGCATGTTCATTATTTATTCCCCAGAGAGTGTTGAAATGCATAAACTTTTAACCAGTTGTGGTGGTATTATAACCATACTATATTAATATTCTGTTCATATGCAATGTGGAGACCATTATGAAAGCTACATATATGTTGGAGACATATGCTTGAGGTGCCAAATGAAAGATTTAAATGAAACTTTTAAAAACTTGAATGATTGTGCAATATATACTAGCCACATATTCCCAAGAAAATATGCTTATAAAAATAAGTTTTATGGAATCAAGCCCCAAATTAAAAACATATTTTAGGGAATAAATTAGCACTTCTTGAGAAATGAAATTCTTTCTTTGGTGGGGAGATAAAAAAACAAAGCAAAAATAAAAAATGCAGAAATGGCTCAAATTCAAGAGAAGTCACTCTACCCCAAGAGTGATTTCACCATGCAAATAATGATGCTTAGCACGAGGTGGGCTGTTTTCCCAGTTCTCCTTTGGAAGGATAACAGGCCATTTTGTACACACACACCCGAATTTATTTTAAATTGCCAAGTGTAAACCTGTGTTTCTAGGTAAGGTGCACTTTATATTTATTTCACCAATGGAAACTGTAGGACCAACCTTACTTCCTTGTTTCTGTCTCTTCAAACATTTTAGTCATGGTAGGGGCAAAATTTCCATTATATTAATGAGATTTTGACAAGCAGATTAAAGAGGAAATATGCCTTTCAGTCTTCTGTTACTTAACAGCATTGCATTTAGAAGAAATCTCTGTATAAACTGTACACAAAAACAGTAGCCAGGGGCCAGGTTCCAGTGAGACGGAGTGTAGCTTAATCAGAGTGTAGCTTAATCGCAAGGGTAACTTGGTCTGTTTTCCCTCCTCCTTCATCTGATGCCTTATTGAATTATTTCAAGAGAAACCTCTTGTAAAACATCAGATTATTTGCCTTCTACAGCCAGTGCGACCTAACATTGAGAGTTAGGGTTAGTATTTAAATGCCAGAGCCCTTACCCCAGAGTTATATGAACATTGACTGTCAAGGTGGGCAAAAATAAATTTTAGATAGAATTATTTCTTATGCATAATGAATAGGGAGCAAGGTAACCCTGGATTATGTCATCGCTGACTCAAAACCTGGTGGACCCGAAGGCGTCTGTGATGCTGAGGTTTATCAGATCATTGGGCATGGAGGGGTCACAGGAATCGCTTCTGTTTGCTGTGGCTTCTGATTCTCCAAGCACAAACGAAGGCTGGCAGCAGATTAGGAGGATATCGAGGCCTGGGACCACATTGGCTTTAAAGTTGGTATTTCCAGTAACACATTTCTAATAACACATTCCTCCCACAAGTATTTATTGAGTTCCTACGATATACTGGGCATTGGTCCAGGCACTTTGGATAAACGCGTCATTGAACAAAACTGATAAACATCTCTGTCAGTGTGAAATTCACCTTCTAATTGGGCAGCAGACAATAGGTAATCAACAATCCCGGTCAGTAACTTATAGCATGTTAGAAGTGGTCAGGGGCACAGGAATAATGAAGGGAGAGCTGCAGGGTAGGGGTATGGAGTGTTCAGGGACGGGGAGGTGGGACTATAAGTGGGGTAAGTGATGGGTTTCATCAAGGAGGTGACTTTTGAAGAAGGACGTGCAGGAAGTCATGTAACTTGGGCTCAGTGACCCTGTCCTAGACGTGACCCAGCATACCCAGCTGTGGATCTCCACATTGCCCAGCCTCAGGAGAGCATTTTCCCTCAAAGCCCTGGCCCTGCAGTTTCTCTGTGTCCCACAGTCAGTGGTCTGTGTGGCCCTCCAGTTCCCTCTCCTTTCACGTTTTTTCTCGCTGGCCACTTGGTCAGCTGGGGGCTGGTGACTGCCTGTCTCCTGCACTCCTGTAGCCCTCCTCACCTCAAGGCTGTTCTGCAGAACTGAACTTTGCAGGTAGCCGGGGAGAGACAAAGTTCCAAATAGCTTAAAAATCAAGTGTGGCCGGGCGCAGTGGCTCACGCCACCTAGCACTCTGGAAGGCTGAGGCGGGGCGTATTGCTCAAGGTCAGGAGTTCAAAACCAGCCTGAGCAAGAGCGAGACCCCGTCTCTACTATAAATAGCAAGAAATTAATTGGACAACTAATATATATAGAAAAATTAGCTGGGCATGGTGGCGCATGCCTGTAGTCCCAGCTACTCGGGAGGCTGAGGCAGCAGGATTGCTTGAGCCCAGGAGTCTGAGGTTGCTGTGAGCTAGGCTGACGCCACAGCACTCACTC